>JAQIWO010000648.1:0-13092 GCA_034695405.1 Entomobrya muscorum | reverse complement strand
CAGACGAGAGTGGTGGTGATAACGTGCAGTCATAATAATTTTTTTTAACTGGCCTGATTGGATTGTTTTGAAATTAAAAAGAATATATATATTATTATTATAATATATTGTACGAGTGCAGCTGCTGCAAGTAAATGTGTAAGTGCACACGCATATCAAATTGGAAAACTCGACAATTTCTTGTTTCAAAGTCAAAAAATTAAAAATTACTCCCTTGAGCCTATATATACGAGTATATTGATATCGTATCGTGTGGCGCACGGAGGAGTGATCGAGTGCTCACGTTCAAAAAAAAAGAGTTGCACTTTTTTTCTGATCAGAGAAAAACTTTGTGTGCTGCTATGTGCTGAGCTGCATTATATCAATCAACACTTCCGGAAAAAAAGGATGAAAAATATCTATCGAGGAGAGTTCAGCAATCATAATAATATTCCTATCGTTGGTGACCAAAAAGAAGTGAAGTGAACTGCAACGAAGTTGTTGTATTTAAGCTATTCAACCAAAGAAAAAGTAATAATCATAATGTTTTTTTTTCTTGAAATATATATCAGTAATATTTTTTATTCTTGTTATCATCCTGAAGAAAGATTGCAACTTGTACTCTGAAAAAAAAGATGCAATGCTATATACACGATAATAATATATCTGTCAACTTGTGGTAGTTCCCTTTTTCTTAGCTCGCTCCTGTATACAAGGCTTGTTCTTTTGATCATGAGCATCTTTTACTCGATAAATATGACTAAAGTTTTTTTTGGGTTGGAGTGGAACTGCATTTCTCTTATCTTTGGTGATGTTTATTTGTGTGTGTATTTTTGTCGTAGTAGTTTTGGTAGTGTGCAGATTTGCATACAAATTTGGTGTATTATTTATCTTTCTTCTTGTGAACCTAAGCCGCTAAACTACCTACCTACCTCTAGCACTGATGCTATTTTCTGGGTGACACCAGACCTATTCCTATGTAATTTTTTGTTCGTGTGTTTTCTTTTGGTTTCTTCTTGTGTTCTTGACTTGCGACTCTTGTTCTTTACTCTCTGTTTTTTTGCTACCTTATTTTTTTCCTTCTTGTCATGCGAGAGAGTGTGTGTGCCTAAGTCAGCTTAAATATTTCTAGTGCCATAACTTATTTTTCTGTTTTTTTGTTGTGACACAGCCAGTAATAATCGTATTAATTTACGACGCTGCTCATGTTCACAAATCATACATTATTATGATGAGTCCTCCGCCTCCTCTATGCTTCTCCGAGGGTGACAAATATTTATCCTTTTTGCTACCGCTGTGAGAGCTCAGGGTTGTGAAAAAATAGTAGCAAAAATGGCGAACTTGATATAGCGATAATAGAAGGACAACCTTTTTCTTGAGATTTTTTTAAAATTGTACACTTTTTAATTCTTTTTCTTCCAAAAAATTAGATAAAATATATGATAATTATTTTACGGGGGACATCGTTATTTTATTTAAGTTATCTCGTCGCCCGCTGCTCAATGACGTAGATATACAGACAGAGACTTTGCAATAGTGCATTATTCACTGCAAACGTTTGTCAAAAATATTTTGTCAATCGAAAATCCTAACTTTTTTGGACAACATTTTTGTTTTTTCACCCCAAAAAATACGGTTTATATTTTGCTCAGTATAAACAGCTATTAAAGCTAAACAAGACATGAAAACGCGACTTGTTTTTCGTTTCTCCAAGTTTTCTGTTTTTTTCTCTCTAGTTTTGTATGTACTTAAGTTATTCTCGTTTTCGATAAGATGAACAAGCATTGTAACAAGCTCTACAGCCAGATAGTCTCTCGGAATGTTTTTTTCCTAGTCTCGATGCCAGTCAAGTCGTCACCATAATGGGTGTCCTTTATATAATATATATAAAAAAATATTATTACTATTACATTCTGCCTTGTTCTCTATTTCCGTCTGATATTGTTTTCTTCTTCTTGATCCATTATTTCATTCCATATATTATCTCGCTCGTTCAAACCATTACGTGTGAGGTGTTGCTGATGTTGTTGTTCTTGTTCTCTGTGTGTACTCGTAGACTATGAATAAAATGTTTTTTCATTTATATTTTGTATCGTAACGTATCGTATCAAGAAAAAGTTGTCGTTTAACTGTTCTTTTCGTACCATCATGATGAATGGTGAATGAAAATGACTGTTTGGATTTCCCTTTTTTCCTCAGCCAACAACTAGAGATATGTATTGTACCTTATTTCGGATAAATATTGCACGATGACGATGACATTTCCCGATATGACGACAACACAGCGACAACATTTTGTTCATAGTACTTTTGATTCTCTCTTTCTCGCTATTTCTCTGAATAATTTAGTAGGAATGGGCTGCCTTGCAACTTGCAAGCTATTTTCTATAAATCCATCTTTTTCTTCTTCTTTTGTGTGCCTACATTTCCTTCCTGCTGGGACCTTACACACACTCTTGCTACCTTGTTATATTATGTATAATGTATATATACCTACATGTTTGGTCGAGTGCGTGAGTTTTGTTTAGTTTCCATATATGTAATTTTTTGATATGACCACTTCCACACAATTTTCGCTTATATTCTTTTTATTTTTATTATTTTATCTTTAGATCCTCCTTCTCTCCATATTTTCCTTACAAAATATTGCATTGCGTGCAAACTGGAAATAACTTTTAATCTTTAATAGACCTGCTGCTTTTCTGTTGTTACTGCTTTGCTGCTGCTGCCATTTAACTATTTACTTTTATATATGCAATAATATATATTTTCTCGCAGTCAGTTTTCACTCCCGTCAATTGTCGTCATCATCATCATCATCATCACCGCCACTTTGTAAATAAGTTTAGTCGTCAGTCACCCCAGTAGTATATTTATTAGTTTTTGAACTCTTGCTGCTGCACTGCAGTAAAATATCACATAAATTTTCACAAGTTAGCTTATTTATTACGATAACACGGATAAACTCATATATAATAAATATTTTGTTATAAAATTTGCACAAGTCTCCTCTTAAATTTTAAAATGGCCCATTATTTTCCCTTTCTTCCTTCCCAATTTTCCTTTGTTGTTGTTGTTTGGGTTTGCATGCGTGCATCCTTGCATGCATAATAATAAATTCATATACGGAAAGTAATCGTCAAATTGTGTTATTATCTCAATTTGAATGGGAACACTGTTACTACTACTACTACGTTTCTGCATGATTCATGACTTCGTGGAGAAAATCCCGTGTGAACAGACTTTTTCTGCTCGTCCGGATAATATTATTCACAGAGACAGAGAGCGAGAGAGAAAAACCGGACAATGAGAAGAATATTCATAATAATTTTTTAACGAATTTATTTTTTTATTATGATTGCGATTATTACTTTTGATGCTGTGTGCTCTGCTGCTTTTTATTGCTTAATAGTTTTATATGATGGTGATTATGATGATGAGGTGTTTTTTTCTGTGGAGTCCAGTGCCCTTTTTGTTGACTTGATTTTTGTTCGTTTTCACTTTTTTGAGTTCATTTGTGCTCACTTACAACACTGCTTCTGGTCAATCATCAGTATGTTCCGAGCTTTTATACTTTTCAAAATTTTCCCATCATTCTGTTTTATTATTACTTTTATTCAAGTTTGCGTTCTGACTTTTGCTGCTGCTACTGCTGTAGGGTTTCTACCTGTGATAATTATGGGAAATAAAAAAACTGTTCAAATGTCCATTCATGGAAAAACATTGCAATCAAAATATATAAACTTATACAATAACAGCCCTTACATGTGAATGATGAACATGCAATAAACCATGTTTCTAGTCTTCAAAAAGTTTCTCTGCGTGGGCAAAAAAAACAGCGAACAAATACAAAGCATCATTTTACATTTACTGTGATATTGTGAGATAACTCATGAGAGATGCCATGCAAAATAAGCAGTGAAGCAGTCTGTTTCGTTCTTTTTTATACATAAAAAACTTAATTTTGCTCCTGGCCATCGTCATATCTTAATATTGTCATTATCTCTGCATCTGATACACGGCAATTGCAATTGTGAAAAAAAGAAGGGCCAATAAACTGGAAACCTTGGTGGATTCACACAAAAAAAAGACACACGGTGCAGTAGTCAAATCCAGCTAGTCACAAATAGATTTTTTTTTGAAAAATCAAAACGAAAAATATGGAAATTACCGAAGCTGATGAGTCTTAATGTCTAAAGTTTATTGTTATTTTCCTTGAATCCCAAAATATACCTATTCATGTATGGAGAGAGAGGATCAACCCCCTTACCTTTTTTTACCTGATGGAGAAACTAGAGCTTAATTAATCAGTATGGAAAAGAGGATTGCAAAGGTTGCCACTGTTGTTGCCAGTGAGTCTGCTGGTGGGAGTGTAATTAAGACAGTATAAATATACGGAGGGAGAAAGATAGCTTTATATTTATATACGAGACATGCAATCACGTACCCATAAAATTTTCAGATTATAGAAACTTATGTTGTTTTTCTTGTATTTTTTCCAGTTCTGCTTTTTTGGAGTACCTTTGACAAGATTGACAACCTAATCGCTACTTGTGACTCTATCAGCTTTATAGATATATCCACCAGCGAAACAACTTTATTGATCGAATCAAAGAAGAATATTTTTTCTTGGACGAAGACAAATCAATTGTTTTTTTTTGTGAAGAAAAATTGACATTTGTCCACACATCCAAAGACAATAATAACAGTCGTATATCAAGATTGAATCAAGTTTTGTCTTTCGAGAAATCAATCAATCAATTTATGAAGAAGGGGAAAGGGCAACAAAATATATAGGACAACTGGAACAACCTACCCGTATAAGTAACAGCAAAATACGGTGAACGTGACTCTGACTAAAGTGAGTGAGTACACGTGTGTGACTCGTTTTGAATTTATAATCAAGGTGAAAAGTTAAAGAAAAACTGACTCTGTCAACTTTAAACTACATCGACATTTTTGATCTGTGTCTTTGCACCTTGCGTGCAACTAAAGGAAAAATAGAGGAGGTGAACTGGACAGATAGAGGAAGGAAAGGAGCTAGAATTCTAAAGTGTTTCTTGGGATAAAACAAAACAGAAGATAAAATAGGATAAAAACTTTTTTTAAAGAGTCAAGATGGAATAAGAAGAAAAAGGGAGATATTTGAGGTAGCTTGTATTGGTTTTTTCTTCTGAGGAGAAAAAGCGAGTGACATTAGGACAGATTGTGACTGACAGGAAAAATCAAAAGTGTTTTTAAAAATTCAACGTGTGCGTCTTTGGAACCATTATTTTTTCAAAACTTGCTGCTAATCCTAATCAAATCAAAAAGTTACAGTGGACAAAAAATATTCTTGGAAGATTGGATTATTGAAGAAAAAGTTTGCATTTGTTTTTGCTGTAGACAATAAATAGGTTCAATAAGTTTATCAAAAGTTGAAGAAAAATTTGGAGATTTCTGCAATTCAGGTTTATAATTTTTTTACCCAATGACCATGAAACGTAAAACTGAAGATTTTAGTGGAATTCCTGGACTTTAATTCACGGACAATTAGTATCATTGAAATCGACAATTTTGGTGAGTCTTTTTATGTGCGCAAATGAACATTCACCAGTGTCTGGCCATTTACGATAAGTAAAAGGTATTTCTGGATAATCAACATTTATATATTCTACAAAGAAGAAGAAGGGATCGTCTTTATCAGAGCAGTATATTTTCCCGGCTTGCCGGACCGGCTTCTACCAAAATGGGACGATTTATATTTGGATTCACTCTAACAGGTTGGTAACCGGCTAATTACCTTACATATATGTATATATGCATTACCACATGAGCATACTTCCTGTTTCCATTAATTTTTATTATTGATTCATTCACATTCATTCGAGACATAAAAGAGCTTATAACGGTCTTCAGATTATTTTTATGGCTTTTGGAAAGTATATATACCTTGTTGAAGTATATCGAATGTATGGAGCTATCACAGCAGCACTTTGTTTTTTTACGGGAACGAAACATGTTTGAAAATTATAAATTTTTATTACCTTTCCACATCCAAAACAATCATTTAACCTGAGCGAGTGACTCAGGAGCATTAGTTGTTTTTTTGGCTCTTACACAATTCAAGTCATTAAATTCAGGTAGGAGCCAAGAAAAAAAGCCCCGAAAAAAATACAGAAGTTTGTTATAATGCACGTGAGAATTTCCCAGGTCTGGCCTTCTTCTGCCAACGAGCCTTTGAAAAAGTCATCCATTTTTTGAGAGTTTATTGGTCTCTATTGAGTTGGCTCCGATAATGACGATCCGGATAAATTTTATTGAACCTTCTGGAATAAAAATTGTTATTGCTGTGTGAGCTGCGGTTATCATTTCAACATTGCATTGTTGTCCGTGCTCTCACTCAACTGCACTGCAGAGTAAAGTTTTTCAAGGCTACATGGAATTTTTAGAGCGACTTTTCTGATGTAACGTGATACAAAATAATCTCCAAGTCCATGTCCAATTTCTCTATCGTCATCTCTGCTAAACTTCTTGATGTGTATTTTATGTAGCATGTATAAGTCCTCTTCTGGTCTCCTCTGACCAGAAAAATTTGAAACCGGAGCCGGCAACCTTATTTTAAATTACCTCTTCATCCAAAGTAATAACCAGTCATGTAGCCAATGTCTTTTCTGTTCAAGTGGACGATTACCATTGTCCAGGGAAGAAAACGAAAAAATGAAATGAAATAGAACTATCGTAAATTCTTGATTAAACGCAGCTGTTATATTATTAAGTGCATAGCATTGGGATGCTCTGGTATATGGTAGAGCTTAATTTTTTAAAGAACCTGAGCAATGACAAAATGAAATTATACGGCTAGCTGTATCCTACTCTCTTGGAAATATTATCGTGCTCGTCATCATATCATAAAATACATTTTTATTGCTTTTGATAGCCAAATAAAAAAAGAGACGGTCCTTTCTTTGCTTATTTTTCTTTACCAAAAATACCTATTCATACATAGCCTTAAGGCCTGGTATAAGACCTTTTTTTCTCCATCCCCAACATCCCGATAAACTAAGCGTCCACCAGTGTCAACAAAATAGCTATAAAAAGGCATCTCCTCCACTCAAGGTCCGGTCTTTCTCATCTGAAAAAATGTCCCTATAATATATTTTGTAGGCATATTCCATATACGCATAATATTTTTGTTTCGTTATATGGTTATAAACATTTTTATGTAAGTATGTCAACAAACTGCATTAACTTCTACAATTACAACTACAACATGCAATACGACAGAATGCGACACATACGCACATTTCACCCGCAACAGCAGCGGCCAGAGAGAGCTTAGTACATAAATCAAATGCTCAACTGCTTGCAAGTGAATGTATCAGACGGTCCGATCTTCATCATCCCCACACATTGAAAAAAATGCGTATAATAATATATTCTTCTTTTTTATACCTATTTTTGGTACCGAAAAAAATACCTTCTAAACGCTTGGTAGAATGTCTAGAGTAATAACAAAAAATTGGAAAAGACGTGGACCATACTTTTGATATTTCTGAGCCGAAAAAACATAAAAACATTCTATCTCTCCGATTCTATGTAATATGCATTGAAAATACGCATATAAAACCATATAAAAAACAAAAGGGACAGTTTTTAACGAGTTGTCTTTTAGTCGCATAGACTTGTGTATATAAACTCATGTAAAATATATAAAGAAGAAGACAATAAAATCGAGCTTAAAAGCACACCTAAACTAATAACATGATATCGTCATCCTCCCAAAAGTTCCTAAATAAATACTCATAGACACACAGGTCATGGGAATGTTGACGAAGAAGAAGGGAGTAAAGTACCTTGTTCTTCTTCAAATAATACTCATCTTCTACGACAATTTACCATATTAAAAAACCACTTGAGTCCTAAAAGAAGTCGAAACAAAAGGGAACAAAAAATACATTTTATAAACCACACATAAGAGGGAGCGGGAGAGCGAAGGGCTTAAAGTTTTTAATAAACTTTATATGTATATTTTTTTTCTACTTTGTTCTTCTTCCAAAGAAATACGGAACTAACAGAACTATAGTAAAAGGAAGAAAGAAGAGGAAAGAACAAGTTGACGTTGACATTATTAGGAAAGACTTATGGTGTTGGTTTTTTTTGTGTGTGGTGATGCTAGAAGGAAAGTTGGTAGGATGATGATAATAATGACGGGAATATGCCATGCATATACGTATACACTCACTTTTATTTTTTCGTAGCAAGTTGGAAAAAAATAATACAAAAGTTTGGAGAAGGAAGGGAAAAAAGTTATGATGACGTGCTCGTGTCCTTAGAAAAAAGAAGAAGATAGAATACGCACAACAACAAAACATTTTATAAGAGGGAGCAGATGTACCCTGGAAAAATATGTGTGTAAGGAAAATATTTTGTGTCGCCAGTAAGGAATACGCAGTGTACCCTTCGAACGAAGTGATTATAAAATGATGAAGATGATCAACTACGGCAATTCTTGTGTCACCTGAGCCCTTCATAATGATGACGATCAAACTGTATAGAGAGATGAATGCTCACTTTTATCAAACACTAGTTTTCTGTCTGGCATTTAAAAAAATATATGTTTTGTTGCAAAAAATGTATACAAAAAATGGGAGTATACAAAATAGTATCACAATTTTTCCTGAAAAATGAAAATGTCAAGCCGCAAAAAAGGAGGTGAAATTTTAGAAGTGGATTGAATCGATCATAATATCTCGTTTGCCGTCTTTTTTCTCAAAAGTGAATGAGCTGACGCACATAATAGAAAAGTTTGGAAGAAATTTGAGATGCCAAGGGAGCTCTCTAGAGTAGGCGACATGTTTCAAAAAGAATGGGTCAATATATAAATTTGTTCCTTGGCAGTCATCATCATATAAGTTTATTGTGAGTTTTTATACGGAATATGGGTAGATATTATGTAGATATTGGCAGCTGCTGTTTTTGTTGAATAATTGGTCGCGGTATAACGTGACAGGGGCAAACACCAGACGATGATGACGACGACAAACGACAACAAAGTCCACTTAAGGCCCTCTCGAGAATCTTTATTCTTTCTTTTTTTTCTTTTGAGCGAGTCCATTTTTCAATGAGAGTATTTGAAAAAGGATCCAGAAGAGTAGAGCTCAGAAGAAGAAAAAGTAGTAGTAGGAGGAGGACAACAAATTACTTTACAAAATGGGTACAAATAGGAAGGAGCTCTGTAGGACTCCATCAATAATTCTTTATTGTCACACTTCTACTCTCTAGCTATTTTCCAAAAGTCCAAAAGCTCTGCTGCTGCTACTTTTATTGAGCTGAACAAGCAAAACTAAATTGAATGAAGCACAGCAGCGAGAATAAGTGAAGAAAAGCTTTTAGAATAAAATAAGTACGTATGAAGGAATGCATATATATTTTGCTTGCAAAAAAGAACAAAAGTGGAATTACATATTATTATTGTGATTACGCGTTGTGCGTATTAAGCTAAAGATTACTGTCGTGTTATAATGTCTCATAGTCATTCGAGCAGAACATTTTCTTTCTAGTTTCGACTTCAATTTCAACAACAATATGTGTCCCCTACAAAATAGCACAATATATTATGTAGATTTGAATGCAACCAAAATACTACTCATGTTTGCTACGGGGTTCAAATTTTGTCCTACATGATTGGAATAGTTTGTTTGGAAGAAAGTAATGGCATTTTAAACCAGTATTTGATATTAAATTATTTAATTTGTAAATAGGAAGATTTTGCAGAGATTTAAACGTGCTACCATGCTTTCAATTTCTGAAACGGGCAGTTGATGTGTCATAGATAGGCTGCCGTTTACAACTAGGCATGAGCAAGTATCGGACCTGGGTCATAGTGTAGTACGTGTTAGGTACATATTTTCTGTCATTTGCACATTTCATACGTATCGTTTCCATTTTTAGGTGATTTACCATACCACTACATACTTTGTACTTACACTATACCAAATCACCACTTGAACACTGGGTCATTCAATAAGGGAGAGATGAGGAATGGGACATGCACCAAAAAATCGTACACTGCATCATCATCATTTAGAATAAAACTCTCTCTCTCGCTCTGCAATTCCGCCGCTGCTGCAACTCTGTTCATGTATGACTTGGTTTCGTTCCTTTTTTAAAGAATCCTTTCTTCCCTCATATGTACATCCCATTCGCCACGGTTTTGACCCATGTCCAATCCCATTTCACCCGATTCACTTAACTTGGACTATCGAGTACATTGACTTTTTTTCTACTTCACCTTCTTCGTCGTTATATAGCATTCTCGTTGTATATATTTTTCACTACCAAGCGTAGAAAATGGGAACACCAACATAGGCATCTTTTCTTCTTCAAGCACAAAAATAAATTTCCTCTTGAGAAAAAAAAATCCTATTCCATCGGTCCAAAAATGGATATCTGCTTTCATCGTCAAGTTGAAATCCTACTTTTTTTCAAGTTTCTTCTGATTAAGGTATATAATTACAATCATCATTAGAAAGAAGCCAATAAAAGTAATAAGCAATAGACAAATTAGCAGAAAAAAATTACATGCAATGCGGCTTAAATTAACCTTATTTAAATCAATGGTAAATTCAAATCCTTTTGGTTTTTATATCTCTGCACCTAGAGTATAGGATCGTAGTACTCTTCAAGTACTTATTTAGGTGTGCTCATTTTTTTCTCTGCTTCTTTTTTTAATGAAGTTGAAAATTATAATCACTGTGGATAATAATATAGATGTAAAATATATCGCTGCTCTATAGGTCTTTGCTCTATACTGTGCGCCTCAAGATGTGTTGAGTTGAGAGAATGTTGAGATGTATGAAGAAAAAAATTAAATGCATAATATATTTTTTTAGTCAAGCCACTTCAAAAATATTGTGCATACCCAACAACTCGCTTTATAGACATACCACTCATACCAGAATAGAGATGTGATTAGGTGATACGTGATGAGAAGATAATTTTTGTTACCGTTTTCGAAAGACAGGTTGTTGATGTTTTCTGTTGCGTTGTTGTTCAGTGTAATTTTGTTTAATACATTGTTTGTCTCGCTTGACGCTTTGATTTTTGAGCTACTACTACATATATCCCATCACAGGTAGCTCTAGAGAGATAGACACTATGCATTTTGTTTTTTTCTAGTGCGTAGGAGCAAATCACATTTAAAATTGGTTTGTCGTGAGACAGGTGAGATGAGATTGCAACATGATTTTATAAAAATGTGTAGCAAGAAAATATTTATGTCACATAATTTTATACTCAAGTGAACAAAAAAATGCATAATTTTTTTTAATTTTAATTGATATTCATAAAAAAAAGAGTTTACACCAGCTTTAAGCAACATCATATCGCTTTGAAGCTAGTGCAAACTGTTTTATCACACTGAGCTGGTTTTTTTGCACATTTGCATTTTATCGGCGGTCAACTCACAAAAACTCAAAAATAACTTGAAGAACTACATTTTATCATCGCTCTTATTAGCTTTCTTTACCACATTGGCACACTCATTGTTGTTCTTTCTTGTTTTGTTTTCCATGTTTTCCTTCCTTAGACATTTCCCTTCTTTTTGTTTTTCTTTCCCTTCCTCCAGACACCAATTTATCTCCAGGCTATTTCCGGTGGAACAGGTGCAATCACATCAACTCTTTTTCCCCACGACTCCACCAACTCACTATTACTTCAAGACATGGAGAAGAAGGAAATGATGCGAGCATTTTATAATAAAAACAAAAACAACCCATCTGTTTTGTTTTTTTGTGGAAAACATTGTATTTGCACACGTTTTTCTCTCACTGATTTTCTCTCCTCTCACAGCTTCAAGCTTAGGTTCGCTCTGACGCTGGAGCTCTTCCCACTGGAAAAAAATCTCGTTTTTTTGGCAAGTTTCTATTACTATTATTACCGTTACGGACCAGGAGAACGATGTGATGACGGTTGGTCTACAATAACACTGCGGCTGTACTCTCTGTACATCTTGTATTCCCTTCTCTGGAGAGTCATACAAAGAAAAATAAACGTATGTATGTGTAGGCGTCCAGCGGAATTAAACCGGGTCACATACCCGAAAAAAATAATACCAAAAACTTGCAACTTTTTTTCTTTCATTCAACTTCTCTTGCTGTCTTCTGTTTTGTTTGCCTTTTTGTGTGTAGGTGGAACAAGGTAGGCAAAAAAGTAGGCTTTGTTGGGTTTGGTGGTACCTAAATATTGCTGTGCGTATCATGTTCCCTGTTTATTTTATGAGAATATATAGTCGAGTGGAAAAGAGAAAATGCAATGACAATATATCTATTTTCTAAAACCATGGTCCTCCTCCGCTTCTCCGTTGTCGTGTCCGCCTTGTACAAAATAATATTTATTTCCATTTATTCTGAACCGAACAGCAACAACAATAGCTATGTGTACTCAACCAACTTTCCACGGCATGTATTTATTTTTCCTTTTCCTACAAAAAAAATAGAACGAAAGAAGACGTGGAAAAGGGAGGAAAAGATTTGTTACGCAAATATATTCTCTTTTTCACTGACACGCATAGCACATGTTATATTCATTTGATTTCTTTTTTTCCTTCTCTTCTTCATTTTCTCTGAGTCTAGCATACATATTTTTTAATGCAGAAAAAAGCAGCAGAGCAGACCCAGTGACAAATATATTTCCAGAGAAGATTCCGGCAGAAGAGAAAAGAATCCCGGGTTTTCCTTGGAACTTTTTGCATTCATTCCTATTTCGACTTGTTTAGTTTTTGTTTGTCTCTGCTTTGATAAGCACACGGCACATGCCCTTAAGATTTGGGTCTCCTGTTTTTTTGTACTAGGGAAAATGCACTGTGTTTTTTCACTTTGCTATTATTATTATCATCACTATCATCATCACAAAGCCTAGTACGACTGTTATTATTACTCTGTTTAACAGGCGAGCACTTTCTCTCTGGCTCTGTTTAAAGCTAAAGCTCAGCTTGACTTTCTTTTTATTCTGGAAAGATTTATGGGCAGAGCAAAGGGAACCGAGAGAGAGAGAAAAAGAGAATGAAAAGTAGACTGGAATGAAATTGGTAGGTATATGTAGGTAGGTAGGTTCTCTCGGGTACTCCCTTTT
>JAQIWO010000647.1:0-13093 GCA_034695405.1 Entomobrya muscorum | reverse complement strand
GCTGTAGATGACGACATGAACCATCTGATTCTTGCAGCGACATATCAACCAGATCAACCTTCTGCTGAGTGCATGCAACATCTCATTCAACCAGAAGCAATTTATATAAATTTGAAGGTTCCAGGAGAGAATAAGGTATTGCATTTAAGGATAAAGCATTAGGTGCTAGTTGGTACTAAATTTTTAAATGAAAAGGAAAATTTATTTTAATCTTTACAAATGTATTTCTGTTCAACAATAGTGTGATGTGTTTTAGTTAAATGCTCATTGCATTTAAATGTTGACTTGTCATCTTCAATGATTCTTTTAAAGAATTTAGAAATTTGCCAATTACTGGGATACCACTTAATAAATGTTTAAAAAAAATTTCACCAATGAATCGTTGGATTTCTAGTACTTCTTCAATATTCGTTTTACTTTTAATCATTTTATAATACATTTTATTATGATGCGTTTGAATTTTATTTTTTGAGTTTGCATTTTATGTACCTATAGGAAAGGCATTGAGAAAGCTATAAAATAGTTATTCTTAATGCTTGTCAAGCAAAAAAAGAGGTTTTCATCAAGTTCAAGCATCTGTTTCACCGCGCGATAAGAGTCGAGCTTATCTGCGTCACACATTTTTTTTTTTTATTTTGTGATTTTGTTCAAACAAAATAATTTTACTCATTCGAAAGTCCGTATTAGTGATGCCCATGATTCCATCCACCAGCACAACACAGGTAAACGAGCTTTGCACAAGTGAGCAAAATAAAAAATTTGATGGAGAAATGGTACTCAATCATCATCCATTATATTTTAATGAATCACAATTACTACATTTACCATTAACACCAAAATAGCCAGAGTTGTAATAAACTTATAACCTGCTAAACAAATATCATCATCTGCGTTCCCTAATTTCATTCACGAGATAAGATTCAAGCTTTGATCTTCTCTGAGTTAAATGATTGACGACCACGAGAATGCTGTCCGTCTGTTTACAGAGGCATCATTGATCATGACTAGAAAGGATTCAAAGGATACATACCTATATCAATCAAGTTTGAATTTAAATGATGACTAATTGCAACTCAGCAAGCACTGATGACATGAGTTTAATGAGTGCCGTTTTAAAGTCTATTTTACATCAATCTTGGACGTGCAATCAAGAAACCTGTTTGATTTATTTGCTTTAAAAAAATTGGCATCGTAGAGTAAAAATGCCATTTAGTCAAGTCATGTTAAATTATTCTATAGACAATAAAAAAATAAGTTTCTCCTGCTCGTCAATGGGGAGTTCCGTGCATTGGTCTCATAGTCAAAGTTTCTTAGTCATCTCGGGGCGTTTCAGATGAGCCCAAAGTTTAGATTCATTTGTCGGTTAGTAAGCACAAAAATAAAACAAGCTTCTAATTTTTGATGATGAAATGAAATTAAACATTTTTTTTTGTACACCGTAACTGGAGTGTAATGTTTTCAGTAAGTGAAACAAAATCGATGAATGCTCTTCCATGAGACAGGTATCCACTCCGAGGGCAAATGGCATCATTTCGAAGTGTAACACTTCACATGAAAGCATGATAATAACTTAAGATATGATAATAAGAACAATTTACTCACAGATGATGATGTATCTCGTCAACCGGCTCTAGAGTTGAAATGACTTACGTAGGTGTACGCAACTAATAATCTATTTTCAACAGAAGACTTCTGCATCCAAACATTCTCAACGAGAAATGACAGTACGTGACGAGTAGAGCGTTGACACATACGTAAATTGTCAAAGATGAACCCTGCGCAGCGGAAACCTCTGGATGAAATCATTTTGATATAAATTCATGTTTTGTAATGTTGGAAGACGACCAGCGTTGGAATGACATCCAAAAACCTGATGAAAATCATGAAGTATTTGAGTGCCTTCCATAAATTCCAACCAAATACGAAGAATGCTTTTAAGATTTCAGTATAATTTTAAATCAGTAGTGCTGTGCTCCACTTGCAGGAGGGCCAAATCACATTTCCAAAACAGATTTTGCGTGTGCGGATATTGTATGAGATAAAAAGCTTACATATCGTTTTGCTTTCATGCAATGTTTGTCCATATCATGATGCCACAATGCCACTTTTGCGTGTATTTAATATCATTTGTGCAGCAATACTACAAATGGCAAAATTTAATATGAGGTTGTTATCATCATCAAATTGTGGGCATTGTATAAAATGTGGACGCTGATAAGCGTATCGGACAAATAAAGAATGGCTTACTGTTAGTCGCTTGCTCCAAACTGAAGTTGCTTAGGTATATGCAATGCATGTTGTAAATGCGCATGTAAATCTATTTCGTAATATTGAGTATTGCAATTACATGTGTGAGTTAGTCGAGACAGATCAAAATGTAAAAACTTGCAGTAATGCTAATTTATTTTCCCGAAAAAGATTTTGATCTTGCGGATAATGTGCTGGCTGCAAAATCTTTCCTTTCATTTTTCCTCTGATTAGTCTTTTCCCCATTACCTTTCATTATCCATAAAATAAATGTTTCATTCAGGCAAATGCAAAAATCTTATACTAGGGAATTATCAATTGTGCGATTTTTGTTACCAGCTCTTGGCGTATTGATAACTCAATTCAACTGGAAAGCTATGCATCCAACAGCAGTGGGCATTACTTTTACATTACATTATTACATTATTACGGAGTGATTTTTTTGTAATGGAATGTGTTTCAGAATTTGGAAGCGTTCATAAGCACCATGTTGATAACTAAGCTTTTTCTAAAGACAAATAAATGAATTTTATATTTAATATGAACCGTTGCACATGTAGATGGTTTGTAATTTTTGTAGTTCTGCTTCCGTGTACGATCCCATAAATGGTTTGTCTTTTAGTGTAGCTATTTGCTGATCACCTGTTGAATAAAACTGTATCAGGGATTCTTTTCACAGCACATAGTTGGCGCTTCTTTAATTTTTTGAATTCCCAGCAGATTTGTGGTTAACTATTTACATTATTGTCAAAAGTTTTAGTATTTTAGCACTGCTAGATGGCAAAGGAGTATGCCGTAAGAATTTCAATGAACATTAAAGTGACCGCGGCTCATTCCTTGAAATGGGGTCTTAGATAAATTGGCAAGAATCACATTCACGACTCAATTAAATTACATTTACAGGCACCATTCATGAGTAATTTTAAAACATTATTTTTGGTTTCGATTAAAACAAAATATTTCCATAATTTATCACATATACACAAATTCAACACACTTTAACTAATAATTAATAATCTGGTACAAATAAATTGCTAACATACTAAATATTAATGTTATTTGGAAATTATCTAACTATTTTTGTGATGACTCACTCTGGGCAACTCTATGGAAACCCAAGAACTACAACGATGACGACGACGACGACGAGGATGAAGGTCCTCAGCCAAATCCACAGCTGGAACAGGGTGACTCTCTGCCTATTCGTCTTGCTCATAATTTCGATCCGGACAGCATGGCAAAAATTCCGCTGGAAAATATCCATTCATTCTACAAAGCAATACCGGTGTGTGTACTAACTAAAAAAAACAATATTACAAAAACTTTAATTAGAGTTCTTAACAATTTCCTTTCTGTTGTTAATTACGTGGCCCATAGACTTTTGTGCTGATCACAAGAAAAAAAGACATCTTCAGATTCAGCGCCACTGACGCCATGTGGTGTCTCAGCGCCTTCAATCCAATCCGTCGAGTGGCCATTGCCGTCCTCACCCACGGACTCTTCTCGCTCATCATCATCACCACCATTCTGACCAATTGCTATGTCATGATCATGCCCGCCAGTCCGGTCACTGAATCAACCGAGTGAGCATTTTATCCTCCTTCCCAACAAATTAAAATTTTAAAAATTTATACGGAGTTGCCAAATGCAATTTTCCTTGTAATTATTTTCTAATTTTTTCTCTGCTGGGAAATTTTCACAGCAATCTACACATTCGAGTCGGCCGTCAAAGTGCTTGCTCGCGGCTTCATCCTCGAGAAGTTTACATACCTGAGAGACGCCTGGAACTGGCTAGATTTTGTAGTCATCTCATTAGCGTGAGCATAGATTATTGATAGTCTAGAGACCGAAAATGTATAGCATGAGGAAGTCAAGGGGAAATTTTTTGGAGGAGTTAATATTTTTGGAAGGCTCAGTTCCTTAAGTTAGTTTACTTAATTAGAAAAAACTACTAATAACTTCTAATTTCCGTAGAATAATAATCTTTTATTTAACGTAAAAAATATTTTTTAACTTTATTTTTTACTAAAAAGTAGTCTCAATCTCTTGAAATATTCAGTCTCTCTCTCAGTCTCTTAGCATGTTATTGCTGGAATATGTGTAAATTAAAAATAATTATGCTAGCTATTGTGCTCCTCCTTTTTCTATAACCATAATATGATAAAACTTTAAGCTAGTTAATTATGCATGCGAATAAAATATCATGTGCCGTCATCATCATCATCAATTTTTAAAAAAAAAAACCGTTTCCCTTACTCTGGGCCTTTACACTTTGCATCCACAAGAGACTGCACTGCACATACAATATTATTAGAGCAGGCAGGCACCGTCCATCAGCTCTTGCTGCTTTCACCATTTAACCTGTCGCGTTCTTCACTCGGATTTGATAGGAACGTGTGCAGTGAAGGGCTCCCGTCCGCATTTTAATTCGCAACAGCAGCACAGCACTGCTTCCTTCTTTGCTTGAAAGTGAGCAGCTCTAGCTGTCTGCCTGGCTGCTTCATGTGCTTGTATGCATTTCCCAAGAAAAGAAGTTGAGTGCCCCAGACAGAGCATAGTTTCAGAAAGCGCCTGCCTAACGAGGAGAGATTTGGACAAAAACAGCCATTGAGGGACTTTTTTTTGAGTGAAAAAAATTTGGCTTATTCCTTGATTTTGTCCGAATCTCTCCTCGTTAGGCAGGCGCTTTCTGAAACTATGCTCTGTCAGGGGCACTCAACTTCTTTTCTCGAGAAATGCATACAAGCACATGAAGCAGCCAGACCGAAAGCTAGAGAGCTGATCACTTCATAGCAAAGCAGGAAGCCGTGCTGATATTTGTTGAGCAGGTTACAAGCTTATTGCAACTCTGGCTATTTTGGTGATAATGGTAAATGTGGTAATTGTGATTCATTAAAATATAATTGATGATGATAGAGTACCATTACTCAATAACAATTTTTATTTTTGCTCACATGTGCAAAGCTTGTTACCAATTTTTGTGCTGATGGATTGAATCACATGGCTTTCACTCATACGTACTTTCGAATGTATAAAAATATTTGCTTGAACAAAATCATAATAATAAAAAAATAAATGTGAGACGCAGATAAGCTCGACTCTTATCGCGTGGTGAAACGGATACTTGAACTCGACTAAACCACTTCGTTTGCTTTGCAACAGAATATTGAGAGTTGCTTTTTTAAAGCTTTGCCCATGATTTTCTCTTAAGTAAATTAAATGCAAACTCAAGAAAATAGAATTTAAATGCAACGTAATAAAATTTAGATAAATAAATTTAGATATGATATCGTAATATGATTAAAAGTAAAAACAAATGTTGATGAAGTGTTTAGAAATCCAACAATTAATTGGTCAAATTTTTATAAACTTTTATTTATTGATATCACAATATTTTTTAATTTCTAAATTCCAAGAAAAAATCATTGAAGATGACAAGTCAACATTTAAATGCAATAAGCATTTAAAACTAAAACAAAACACACTATTGTTGGACATAAATACCTGTGCAAAGATTAAAATAAATTTTGCATTTCATTTATCAATTTGAATAGGGTCCTCCCTTCCTAGTTCTTTAAATTTCCATGCTAATTACTATTTAAAATTTTCAAAACTCAAGATTTTGACAACTGCTGAACTTGTAGTACTAAAACACGCGATCATGAGAATGATGACCAGTCTGAAACATAAGTGGCCACTCAAGTCTGCCAGTTTCCGGTAGTGAAGAGGATTGCGAGGATTTTTTGGGCTGGATAGGGGCTGCATAGGCGTCTTATCAAACGAGCCAAAAGAATCCGAACCCTTCTTTTCGCCCTGATCATGTCCCTGCCCGCCCTCCTCAATATTTACATTTGCCTTCTCATCTTTCTCGTCCAGTTCATCTTTGCCATTTTCGGCATGTCCTTCTTCATGAACGTCAAGCTACGTGGGGCTCTCGACGAAGTGTAAATTTTCCAGACGTTTCCAAAGTCCTTTATTCTCCTTTTTCAAATGAGCACCAGCGCCGGATGGGATGAAGTCCTCAGCGGGATCATCGACGAGGATGATTGCGAGACGCCGGATCCAGAACTGGGGAGATCTGGAGATTGCGGCAATACGACTGTCGGGATAGCCTTCCTATTATCTTATCTTGTGATGACCTTTCTCATCATCATCAACATGTACATTGCTACGAAAACAGCTACTGCTACTACTACTGCTACATATTGAAAACTACTCTCAGGCGACAGAAGACGTCCAAGAAGGTCTCACCGATGAAGACTACGACCTCTACTACGAGACATGGGAGCAGTTTGATCTCAACGGGACGCAGTGCATTCGCCTCGACATGCTCTCCGAACAGATTCGGCGAAGGTGGCGTCTTCAGTGGTTCTGCACGAGGAGGGCGGTCATAAGGTGCTCATTCAGGACTCCAACAGCAGGTCCCCTCCCATTGCAAAACTCTAAACAGTTTAAATAAAGCACATTTGTAATAATTTATTTTGAGTTTTTTTTATTTAAATCGATTTTTTGGGACGAGCACTAAAAAACTGTGGATTGCTAACAGGTAATATTTTCCAGTCCTTAGCTGTTAAATATTTTCTATAAAAATGTATAGTTATCTCTCTGCATCTCTAAGTGTCAATATGAGGACAATATTTATTTATTATGATGGACGATGATGGTGTAGATAGGCTCAATTTTTATCATTAAAAGTTAATCATTTTTGTAAAAAATGCATATTTCCTTTTTTAAGAAAGAAATAACTACAGACAGTTGGGAAAGCGTTTTATCAGGATGATGAGTGCGTAAATTTCCATGTAAAAAATATAAAAAAGAAAGTTTTAAGTCAGTCAATAATAATAACAAACAAGGAATGAAAATGACAATCTCAATTTAGATTTATGATTCTGTTAAATAAAAGCTCATGACTTGTTGAAAAGCTATATTAATTGATTGTGGAAGATTAAATGGTAATTAAGTAATTAACGAGATTTATCATGTCATTTGAAAGAAAAAATTGTATCGACTAAAAGAAATTAGTAATAATTGTTGAGTATGATCATTTACACGATCGAGAAAAAATAATGTATTAAATATTACGAGTTAAAAAATTAAATAAATTATTGCATATTCATCACAGTCCACTTTAAAAAATGCAAACAATAAATGTGCAATTTCAAATATTGTAAAAACCAAACAATGACTGCTTCTGTATTATCACAACTTGCTATTTATTTCGCTAATACTCATTCAGTTGTTCTTCAGGAAATAAGGGGCCGTTCAAACATCACGTGATTTTTTATGTCTATTAAAAAGACGAGGACTAAATTGGCCAATGCCCCATCATAATTGCATGAAAGTAACATTTACTTTTGAAACATGAAATGGAGCATTAAATGAACTAGTATTGGATGTATGATTTTGTGTAAAAAAACAACTTATTTAGTGAATGACCCCCTACTCAAAGCTTGCTTTGAATGCTTCTTGTGGGATGAGTTTCAGTTCATATATACTTACACACTACTGTATTTCAGCAGTAGCAAAACTGTGGAAGGAAAAATATTCTTTTATTTCTTGTCTGCTTCAACCGTATTGAGAAATATTGCAAGTGACACAACAGTTTATACATGCTCTCTTGCTTTCAACATAGCCAATCTTTAATTCAATATTTACCAGGTCGACAAAAAACCAAAAGTTGGGCGAGCTCATGAATAACTGATAATGCCTTTTTGTAATGTAATGCTCGAGCTTATGCAAACAAGAACAATCAATAAATGCTGTGAGATATCCGTCTTTATGAGTAGAGTGCCAACCCATGGATGGAAAACTTTATTGAATTTTTTAGGCAGAACTGTACCAATTTTGGATGCACAGATTTAAGTAGAAAATATTGCAATGGCATAGAAACTGTGAGACTTTAAAAACAATCCGTTGGGAGAGTAGTCTTAATTGGCTTTTTTGCATTCGTGGTAAGTTTTTTTTCTGGTCTAAAGCCTGCAAAAAATACTCCTCTACATAAAAAAAATGTTCCAATTTATTTTCAAACTTGCATGAATTCAAATAATTTTTCAAATTACTTTGCCTCGGAGACAGATGAAAATTTCTTTTGCCTGAGAACTAATCAGTTTAACTATCCTCCAGTACGTCTTAAGCGCAAATTTAAAAATAAGAACTTACACAAAATATTAATAACAAAATTTTTAAATACGGTAATAATATGTTCAAGCAGGTAAATATTTCCTACTGAAATGATTTATGTTACTTTATAATAATGGTAGGTAATCGAATTGCTAATAAATACGAATAATATAAATATCTATCCCGGCTAAATATCTAGCTAGTTTAAGTCACTGTGTTTCAATACTATTTTTATTGGAATTAACATCATTTATATTTTTAATCAGTAATGGAGTTATGAAGGAGCATTAAAATAAGTATTGACAAAGTAAATAAAAATTGCCTAACGACCTTACACAACAGTGAGTGAATATTTCCAGTGACAAAAAGAATCATCCCAAACAAAACCTCGTAAGTCTTTGTACATAGTTTAAATTGTTATCATCTTCCAATGTTGACTTTTCTTGCAGGACAAGATTCAAATTTATCCAACCACCTAACCTTCTTGTTCTGTACGAACAAGAAAAAATATATGGGGAGCGAAACATCTCGTATTAAACTTTATTTTATTTGATTTTAAGAACTCATTTATGTGCAATTTCAAACAGCGTTGATTACAACTATGATTGTTCTATGTACTCAAGGCAAATAAAGCACTTTTTTACATACGAAAATATCCTTTCCAGTTTAGTATGTAGTAATAGTCTCATTGCCTTACGCAATCCAAGAATGCAATTTTCAAGAAGGCTGTAGTGCTTGACAACCAAAGCTCATATACCATATAATATGAGTAGTTAACTTAATAAATTTACTTTAGTATCATTGCCTTATTATTAAACCAGGTCGCATGTTTTTCATGGAGTGTGGTTCTAATTCTTAAGGCGGTCATATATGTGGATAAACTTGGGGGATCTGGCAACTATCAAAAAATTCCAACCATCTTGACTATCTGTTTTGAAATTTTATTTATAGTCATGGAGTCAAATGCATTTTCTATTGAAGGAGGGAGCACAAGTAATTGTTTTGCAATTTTTTGACGTCTGTTGTGTACGACCCCACAATGTTCGCTGTTTGTTTTACTTATATTCCGACCACCTCATTATACAGAATAGTGAAAACAATTTTGTATTTCTCATTTCGTTCACTACATTTCCATTTGTTTCTGTAATATTATTATTTGATATCTATTTGTAACAAATAAAAAAGCTTTTAATTCAAATTGTTGTCTCTACATTAAGTGTATAAGGTATAATGATTCCATAAAAACTAATACATTCCATTGTCGGTCAATCATGCTGCTTCAAAATTGCTCCTAAATAATTTTATCTTGTATATTTCCTATCTGACTTGGTAGTATGTTTATACAAAGCATTATCTTATTTGCTTGCGAAAGCCATTTCGAATAAATTTTACTGCATTTTGCAAATATTAGCATGAATGTGGTTAGAGTAAAACGCGGACAAAAACGTATGAAATGAATTACATCTTTGATTGAACAAGGCTTCAAAAAACTAATTCTATTAAATACATGCTCGTAAAAACTTATTGATTACATAAAAATCCTCAGGATGTTAAAACTTTAAGGAGGCCGGGTTGTAATTTTTGCTAATAGTTTTCGTCTGACGGAATCGTGATCATTATTTCTGTTAACTCCTATGCCACATAAAGATATAGTCACAGAGCTTATCAGAGTCACTATTGCATTTTTCATGCATGATGTAATCAATCTCATCCGACTATGGTTGAATGGTATCCTGCTTATCTTAATTAAATACGTATACAAAACCAAAGCATTTGTAAATCATTTTGCGGTTATAAGTTATAAAGTAAATACAATATTCCCGTTTTTGCTTGTTTGTCAATTCAACTTATCAGTTATTCCACTTCACCGACATAAATTCTTGTTGTGAAAATTTATCGTATTGTATAGTTTGGGGCTAGACGTGATGGCTGAATGTTAAATTCATCGCACTGGGGTGAATGCGGTACCTACGTGGAATTCTGTTCCTGGGATCGAGCTATATAACACTGTATTACGGGGTTTTACAACTTCTGCTGGTCTAAAGCTAATTAATATCAAGTTACTTTTGAAAGTTGATTCATTTCTGAATTCCCAAGCTAAACCGCGCCCATTGTACGTGGGCCATAGTTTATTATCAATGTTGTAGTAAATAAATTGTAAGGTGGAAGTAAATAGAAGTTGCAGTGACGGTAAGCCGCGAATATGTCTAGAAGCGTCAAATTCTTTACTTAATGACACATTTTGCAAAAAAAAAGTTACAAAACGCACGAATGCTAAAATCATCAAGAACACTTTATGAATATGAAGTCTGCTTTGTTTAGAACTCAACTATGTATCGGTGCATTGGTGTTTCTCAGATGCCAACGAATATAATTGTATAACAGGTAATTGCAGAAGAGGATTCAAGTTTTATACATGCGAAATGTTTAGGCTGAAAGAGAATTGGCTTTTCCAGCTGTATATATAAACGTTAGGTAAGCTCTCAATACATTGTACTAGCATATAACGCAGTCAAACAGAAATCAGCACGCACATAGAACAGAACACCTTTCATACACTACGCATATAGCTGTAATGGTGCTAAGTTTTTGAGATTACAATTTATCGGACTTGGAAAATCTTACAAATGGATCTGCACCACAGATTTTCCGTCCCTGGTATGAGGTTAATATCCCTCATTACCTTACATTCCTAGAAAAATGAATTCATTCCTTTTGTCATACAGGCTTGCCCGCATAACCAAAAATGTTTTTTTGTCCCTTGTCGACGCCAAAAATGAGCAAAAATTGGCTAAAAAACTGATTTTTCGCCCCTCAAAAAGTTCGTCCTTTGTCAAACCCTCGTTGCCCGCATGAGCAAAAAATAAGGATTTTTTTCAGAACATATTCTAAAAATTTCGTATGATTTGGGCTTTTTAAAAACGACAAAGGCGTTGCTGCGCTGCGGAAGATTTCGCACGTGTGTTGTTTATTTTGTCACTTAAACATTAAATAATATAACGTAGAATAAAAAAGACTGTTCATATGAAATGAAACCACATCTCGTCATGTATAGCAGAATTAATCTGTTAATGTTCATGTTATTACTCCTTTCTACAGCTCCATAGGAAAATACGACGACGAAAATAAAATGACCACAGATATCTACTTGTATCTTTTTGTTAACGTCAATCTCATTAAATATCAAAAGATGATGGACAACTAATAAAAAAAGATGTGAAGCGAGACATGTAGATTATGAATAACAGATGTGCACATTTTACTGGCAATTCACTTGGAAGATTCAAACCTTTGCTAAATAAAACGCATTAAAACTGCAAATTCAAAATAAAAACTTGTCCAGAATAATTAAGTTGAAACTATAAACATTGAATTTAGCTTTAAAGAGAAATTTTTGAAATCAAACTTCGAACTGCAAGTGTCGGTGAGAAAGTTAGTAATCATCATGGAGCCTTGGCAAAAGAGCTACGTGAAAGCCCATCTCGTTGAGCTAATTGAGGACACCAATTGTGACGCCATGGTTCTCGCAAGTCTACAGTCAGCAAATGTCCTTTCAACTTCAGATGTGGATGCCATCGTAAGTTTATCAAGGCTTAGTTAAAAGTATAAAACTAATTAGTTGAGTAATTAAGCACTAATTAACTTGTTTATTCCTCTCTGCAGACTTCACCAATTCGAACAAATTTTTAAAGGTCAAAATATCTCTACGACCTTCTTGTGAAGAGGACCATCGGATATCCTACCCTGACAAGGGTACTTCATAAGTGTAAACAAAGCGGCGCCGCCAAACTTCTACTCGATGGGTACAGAAAACATGCCATATTCGATCTGGATGTCGACTTTCAAGGACGAGTGGGCAAACTCCGAGAAATTTTCCCAGAGATCGCTGACAAAGATCCACAGGAAGTCTTCCAGGATGAAAAGTTTAAAGAGGAGGAATTAGAATTCTTCCTTGGTGCTCATGGAACGCTTACCTTGATCCGTCAGACGATACCTCCTCAACAGTCTCTATACATCTCGAGATCCATTTCTAACAGAATTCGTCTGAATCCCAAAATTTTCAATGAGAAATGCCCTGACGTGTTTGTTTTTCGAGGGGTAGAGCGATGGCAGATACGTAAATTCGCAAAATTGCACCCAGTGATGGCATCTGGAAAACAACGTTTGGAGATAACCTCTCGTTTTATTATGTTGGAAGAGGACACGCACTGGGATGAAATCCGCAAAATTCCTGGAAGCCCTAAGCACCTAGTCACGATTCAGCGGAAATTAGATGCCGGGGAAGATGGTGATACTAATAAAGAGCATGCCCATGAGGATTATTCTGATGAAGAGGAGCAAACCATCTTAGAAGACTCTACCGGGGACTCAAACATACTCTGGAATTTTGTAGTCCAACGGGGTGCTGGAATGAAGAGAATTTACATTTCAGAAGACGAGTTTGCAGAAAAATTAGACGATCCTGCTAGCAAAAACGGAATATGCATTTGTGATAAGCCGGGAATGGGAAAGACCCAGCTACTGGAAAGTTTAGCTAGAAAAATGTCCAAAAGACATCCTGAGAGGATTGTTTGCTTTATCCCACTGTCAAGCTTTCTTGCACCACCAGAGAAACTCTCAAAAGTTACTCACAGCCTTGCAATGAAAATGGTATTGGATTACCTTTGCACGTCATCTCTGTCAACAACAATTCTCCGAAAAATAGTGGAGAAAGCTCATGTTCGGG
>JAQIWO010000646.1:0-13096 GCA_034695405.1 Entomobrya muscorum | reverse complement strand
ACCACAATATTACTGCCTCTCATTGACAGTGGAGTTGGCATTGTCCGCTGACTCTCTTGCTTTCCATAGTAATCCCGAAGATGTCTGCTGACATTACTTGACAAGTTTTGTCGGCCCCACAAGGCCCATTTGTTCGGTAATCCGGATTGAATAAGAGACGATAATCGCATTGAGAACGCGTTTGCATGAACTGCTAGCTTTTCAAAAAGCCATTCGTAAAACACAGGTTGAAACGGTGAACTGCTAATATGTAAATTCCCTTCGTCTCTCACCAGCTTTAAAGCTACAATTTTTGTATACATTTCAGCCACTTTATCAAACTTATCGACAAATGCGTCCTTGACGCAGGTTCCAACCAATTTTGCCAGGTCTTCTGGACTCGTGTTAATGAACTCTTCTAACGTTTTTGGTCGATACACCAATGCCTTTACTGCCTCAATAAATTTGATATCCGTAGTATTAAATAGCTTTTGACACTCAAGGTAGATTTCCAGTTTATTAATTATAAAAATATTCTGGTCCACCGCCGTTTTAGAGTGGGAGTAATCGAATTTCATCCATCGTAGTTCTTCGGGATGCTTATAAACTAGTCGTACGGCGCGTTGAAGCTCTTGTGATTGAAGAGAGTACAATGTAAAGTTATGATCAACCAGCTCCTGTAACGTGTCTAAATGCTGAGGAATCATTTGGCTAACCAAATTTATAGTGTTGTCTCCTCGGTACTTATTTGACAGCAGTACTCCTATGAACACCCAAGGAAACAGCAGCACCTTGTTTGATGGCAAAAGGTTCGTGGTTTGTTCCAAAAGAATTTTGTATGCAAAAGTTAAATGATCCCACCACGATTTAGAAGTTGCTCTTTGGTGGTGTCGTAGAAAAAAGCAATGAAAAAGTACCACGTTTCCTTGTCGAATGCCGAAATGTAACCGGAGATGGACAAATATTGTGGTTGTCGAGTTTCGGTACATGCTACAAAATGCCATGAAAACGCCGCCTCACTTCTTACTGAAACCTTGTTTGCGCCCTCACTTTCAATGAACCAAACCTTAGAAAACTGTTTGAGGAGATGGTGGTCGAGTTTATATTTATCTGTCAGATACAAGGTAGAATTTAGGAAAAGAGTTTTAATTATTTGCAAAATTAGACGAGTGGGTGGAAATATTTCAGCCGACACGATATTAACAACCGGTTCAGATACATCGTTTACTCCCATGCTCCAAAGTTTCTGAACTGAATGTGTGTTTTGGTGAACGTATTTTCTATATTCCAGAATTTTAGTTTCAGTAAGGATGTTTGCAGCACAATCTCTATCAATTTCGAAGTCAACGCCTTTAAAATTATGAATGGGGTTACAGTTTCGTTTCCGTTGGTGCATCTTTTCCTGTGTTCTTTCAGCAGATAAAGTAAATGAACTCATTACTTCATAACGTCTTTTTTCGGAAACGCTTATCTCAAACAATAACCTAAACGGTCGAAATGAAACAAAGTTTAACTCTGGGCGCATTTCAAAGTCAAGCAATAAATATATGGAGTCTACTTTCAAACGATTTGTGACAGAAAGTTGCTGAACGTGAATAAAAAACCAGTAGTGTTTGACGAGAGTGGATGGCGTACCAATATCGGTTATTTGAAGTTCCATGCGAAAATCGAAGACAATATCGAAAAATGTGAATGGAAGGGAGTCTTTTGCAGTCTCAAGATCTCTATATTCAACTCCCCAAGATTCACATGGTGTCGGAGAAATGTAGATTTGTACCACACAAGTCCCTTTTGGCGACGGTGGAGCTTGAAACAGAAATTCTGATGTTTTTGTAATATGTATTTATTTTTCTGATTGTTGCATTGATATATTCCAACTGATGAACTGGGGATAAACTGATAAAGGGAACGGATTACAGGAATCTTTAGCACAATAACGTCGTAGGAGGCCTGAAGATCCCGATTTTTCGTCGACATTATATAAGTTGTTATTAGATGCGTTGAGCATCGCTCGAATACTGCAAGTAGTTCTGACAAGTCCAGCTGCCTTTCCAAGTCAGCCTCCAGGAGCTTTAATCTTGGAAACGAGGAAATCGCAGCTATAGGGATTGTAAGAAAGCTAATAGCGAAGATTTTAATTGTATATCGAAGCATTTCGCTTGTCTGGTTGAAGTAAGTTTGATTCACAATCACAATTAATAAACAGTTTCGTTTATTTATCTGTGTTTGGTAGCTACAACAGCTTTGCTTTACAATACTTTAAATTAGCCCAATTTTTTTCCTATTATGTCAAGGTTGTTACGACTTAAACTTTTGTTGGGTCTAATTTTTAATGCATTTGATATCAAAACTAAATTTTATTTGTTTATTTACACATACAAGATTTTGCAGAAACTCAGACTACGGCTTATTAATGGAAAAGCGAAAGAAGAGTAAATGTTGACTGATAGATTGAACTACCTTTTTAGCAGAATAATTTACGACGCAGAAAACGTAAGTAAGCACTTTTTTATATACTAAACTACCAATTTTTTTTACTGCTGTATTCATAAGTAAACATGTACTAGCATACCTATCTATAGGTCTGACCACACGTCGTTGGTTTCTACTTACATTAATATGTATTAAAACAACATTATGTCTACTAACACCATGTAGTACTCTGCGAAATAAACTTTGAAATGTTTAAAACCATAATTTTTAAAAAAGTACTTACTCTAACGCTAGAACGCATGGAAGAAATGCAGTTTCGATTGTCAATTAGGTAGTCTGCTTTATACAAGGAAGCGAAACAATCTCGAACATGTGCAAATGAATAACAAAAAACAAATAGGGTCACCAAACTCGCATATTATCTTATTTCCTAATGCTTTGATGTATTTGATTTCACTTGACTTCAAAAAGGAATGGTTTTTGTAACTAATCCTGTAAGCGTTACAGACTTGCTACCTGAAACATAAACTTAAACAGCCACAGTCACAAGCATTAGCACTACCATGATAAAGCTTTTGGCATGCAAAATTGACAAAGAAGTAATAAATTTCAGGCTACAACTCATACATACTGTAAAAATTTCTTACCAACTCCCAGTAAAATGCTGCTTTATGGAATAGGCTCGGATCACAGAATCAGGCCCCGGCAATGAGACAAAAACATATGCACAAAACACAAGAAATGAGTCGGGCAAGATTAATAGAAACGAGTTGACATTTATTTTCTTAAAACACACAGCAAAAACTGAAATTCAAATAATAGTGCCCCATTCGGGAATAGTCTAGAATTTGTCTTATTTGAGAAGATCCAGAATTAAATAATAATCAAAAGCCCTTTTAGGCCTAGATAATTATAAAGAGAATGCTGACGCAGCAGCTAACTTAAAAAACAAAAATGTGGACAAGAAGTTGGAAATAAAATCTCAAGGCACAAGGGGAAGGTGAAAATAATTCACATAAAATTTATTACCCTCAGAGCTGTTTTGACAATCACCCAACTGGGAGCTCACTGAGCAGAGTGACTAGAAAACCAGCTAAAGGCTAAGCAAAACATTAAAGTAGGCTCAAAATGCCCAGAACTTCTAAAAATTTATAATTTGAACTATTTTCAATTGGTTTTGATGTTACATGGTTCCTTTGCTCGTGAAATTTTATTATTTAGTCAACATAAGAAAGATAATCGAAACCGTCTCAGTCAGGCCAGTTTCCATTAACAAAATATTAGTTAAATTACATTGGCCATCAACTTACAAATCTCTTTGCTTAGCTAGAGTTAACAAATTCAAATATCTCAAAATATAGACAAAGTATATTATCATTTACGCCCGCTTCGTGAGAAACCTCACCACAATATAGCTGGCAAAAGAGTGCTCATATCTGCTTGATACAAAGTCGCTCAAATGCTGCTCATTGCAAAATTGGAAAATATACGGTTTTGTGACAAAGACTATGAAGGAAAATAATTTCGATGAAGCTAGGTAGTTTGCAGTGTGTCTAAATGAATAAAAAAACAATATTACAAGTTTACATAAACCATTGACATAAAGACTTAACAGCATAGTTAGGCAGAAAGTAACAGCACAAGCGCCAATTGGGTTTTATCAACATTTACATCATGGTTATTCATTTTATTTAATTTTTATTTGTTTTACGTATGAGTGACTGTAGACTTTGTATTGTACAATTTAAAAAAATCCAAACGACGTTTTTAGTTGCATCGGAAGTTTCACGTAAAGTTTGGTTTTCGTTACTATAATACAATTAAAAGCCTAAATACCATGCAAAATAATTTGCACTAATACTACTTTTTAAAGTTTGACTGCATTGACGTTTCCTATTTAAATAATGTTTACACATGGGATCAGCCCCAGAACTACGATGGTTCGAGGTGGACCGATTGATCAAGGCCGGACGGCCGGCAGGCCGTACCGGCCGACCGCTTTGACAGTAATACAAGTGAACCTATCTGCTAACTTCGATCTGATCTTAATTCCCTACCATTAGATCCAAATCAAGCTTCATGATCTACTGAGGGTTAACCAGTCAAGTTCTACTTATATATCTTTTATATTCACATAATACTATATATGCGGCTTAAAAACTCTTAGGAACAACAGAATCCTGTAAATCAAAAATGTCAAAGCATAGTTAAAAAAGGAATGTGGCAATTTATTCTATAATTCTGACTCTACCTTGCTATATAATAATATGATTTTTTACCTTTTCAAGCGGAAAAATTGGAAAAGAAAATTATAAATTTCACTCAAATTATGAAGATAAGTAGGCTCAATTCTGAAACTTTTATTTAGATTATATTTTCTGTATAATAGAAACATTGGCGTTGTCAAAAATATCGTAAATTGTAACTTGTACTTCAGCTATTAAAAATCAAATTAATTCAATTAATAATTTGTAATCTGATTTCATATATTAAAGTTGAAAAAAGGCTGTCAAGTATATGTGCACATTTATATTATTATCTGTGCACTGGGCCGTACCACAAGTACCTTGTGCCAGGCCGTACAAAAGTGCGGTACGGGGCTGCATGGGATAATGTTTAGTAACAAAGTCAGTGGTTAGAATATCTACACCAAATTAAAAACACAATTTTATTTAGTCGGGTAATGCATATTTGTATTTCACACAGTTATGCACAATCAGCTTTTTTATTTATGAATTTGTGATTTTTTTATGGCATTTTCCAAAACTTAAATAAAATACAATATATAAAAATTTGCTACCATTTTCTTGCATTCATTTGCATGCAAATTGTTGGATCCAAATATTTTTCTAATATAATGTGTGCCTATGTAAAATAGAATTACTTTATTTATAAATTGCACCATGTTAGGCTGCGTACAGTGAACACGTATGTTATTTGCTGAAGGTGTTCATAGAATATTTAAGTCTGATTGCATTAAACACATTGGACAATTAATTCAATGCGCATATATGTGCTTGTCAACTATTTTAAGTATATTGACAGTTTTAATACTGTATACTGTATTTACAGATTCATTAAATCCGTGTACTGTAAACGAAACATAAATTAGGAAGATTATAAATCTAAAAGAGCCAGTTTCCCAGTATTTTCATCTCTAATTTTTTTCATATTACAGCTACTTCTATCAAGCTGGGGGTAAGAGGGTAAGAAGCGAATACTTTTATTCTTTTTCGCAATATGCATAGACAATTCAGCTACAGCTTAAATCTGAGTTTGGTAGCGTCAAATTTCAATCTTTTAATTTTTGGACAACTCATAAAAATTCTGTGATTTTCCAACAAAAAACTCACAATCGATATTCCTAGTGATACCATCCAAACAAAATATATTACTACAATATTATTACCACTCATTGTTAGTGGGGTAGGCAGGATTCTCTTATTCTCACGTCCTGCATAATAATCCTGAAGACGCTTTCCCGCTTTCCTGGACAACTGTTGCCGATTCCAAGATGCCCAGTAGTTTGGCAGGTCGGACTGAAGTAGCGAGAACACTCGTTTCGTAAACGTTCCTGCATGTACAGTCAGCCGTTCAAATTTCCATTCATAAAACAGAGACTGAAAAGCAGAACTGCTTATATGTAAGTTTCCATCTTCCTTCACGACTTTTAGTTCCGCAATTTTTGTATACATTTCAGCTACTACATCAAGCTTAGACACAAATGCATCTTTCTTGCACCTACCTACAAGTTTTGCTACCTGATTCGTACTCATTTTAATAAATTCTTTAACAGATTTTGGTCTGTGTACCAATCCCTTTATTTTATGTATATATTTGTCATCGTTAGCATTAACTTCCGTTTGCAGTTGGAGGTAGATATCAAAATGGGTAGTGTACAAAAGATTTTCATCTCTTTCATAAGTAACGTACTGCTTTTCCATCTCTTCGGCTTGGTATTCATATAGCAGTTGTACTTCCCGTTGAAGGTATTCCAGTGGAGTTGAGTACAGCGTAAAGTTGTTTTCAACCAGTCCTCGTAGCGTGTCCAAATGTTGAGGTATAAACGGACTCACAAGATTTGAAATGTTGTCTCCACGGTATCGGTTCGACAATAACATTCCCATCAGTACCCAAGGAAATAGCAGCACTTTGCTTTTATCTAGGCATTTGATTGACTGTTCCAACATAATATTGTATGCAAAAGTTAGATGAATCCACAGTTCTTTTGAGCCAGCTCCTTGGTAACGTCTCATATATGCAATGGTTATGATTACAAGTGTGAGAAGGTAGTAAGTACCATGTTTCTTGGTCGAACGCCGAAATGTAGCCAGCGATGGACAAGTATTGGGGTTGTCGAAATTTCGTGCATGACAGAAAATGCCAAGAGAATGGTGCATCGCTTCCAATAATTATCGGGCTCCTCACCTCAAAGAAAAACAAGTTGGATATGTGCATTACAAGTGGGTCGTAGAGATCATCGAAATTTCTCGGATAAACGGTAGAGTTTGGGAAAAGAGCTTCAATTATTTTCAGAATTTGTGGAGTGGTTGGAAAAATTCGAGCAGAGGAGATGTCAACAACCAGATTGTGTTGGTCTCGAATCCCAGTATTCCAAATATCCAGCATGGTCATGTTACTTTGATGGAGGTATTCGGTGCATTCCATAATTTCAAGAGCATGCAGACTTTTTTCTACACATTCTTCATTTCTCGCTTTCTCGTCCATTTCGGAATCCGGTAAATTATTACAGATTTTCACCATTTGATATAGTCTTTTCTGGTCACGTTGAAATGACACGGCATAGGAGTTAGTTAGTTCGTATTGCCCCATTTCGGATTTATTTATTTCAAACAATATCTTGAATGGTCGAACTGAAGCAATATTTATTTTCGTGTTAACTTCAAAGTCTATTGCCAAAAATATAGAATCTGGTTTAGTGGGAACATTTGAAGGCGACACGTGTACTGATATAAAAAACCAAAAGTGTTTAGCGTAAGTGATTGAGTTACCATGACCACCCTCGGTTTTGTCAACGCGATAGTCGAAGACAACATCGAAAAATGTTTTTGGAAGGAGCTCAAGGAATTCTGATTGATGAAGCTGATTGTATGAAAGTGTCCAAGTTTTGCATGTTTTCGGCCCAAAATACAACTGGACCACACAAGTACGCTTAGGATGGGGTGAAGCTCGAAAGAGAAATTCTGCGGCGTTGGTGAAGATGTATTTCTTTCTCTGGTTGTTGTTGCAGTGATATATTCCCGTTGACGAGCTACGTATGTATCGGTGCATTGAGCGGATCACAGGAAGTTTTAATTTAAGTGTGTCGTATGTTTTTTGGGAATTTTGAGTTTCTCTGGGGCTTATATGGTTTTGTATCAGATGAATTGAACATGCCTCGAATACATTCATTGAGTCCGTCAGATCCAGCATACCAGAGGATTCACCGTCAAGCAGTAACGGTCTACCAAATGAAGATACGATGGATAGCCTGGCGGAAATAAGAACAACTACGAGGAACCTTGTTGGAAACATCTCAATTTTGTATTTATCGGTATACGGATGGATGTAAAAGGTGAAATATTTAAGAATTTTATGTTTGTTTTTAAATATCTGCAGTACGTCAGTGTTCTAGTAACGGTCAGTGAGATACACGTCGTTGAACTTAAGAGTTCAATTTATTTATGGCCATATATTTATGTTTGTAGGAACTTCTATCACGTAGGGATTCTTCTTCCAGTTCTTTAGGTGAAAATACTAGTCTGGGTATTGTATAATTTGCAAGGTTTTAAAAGTTTTTGCTCTCCCTTTACTTAAGCTTGCGTAAGAATCTTGAAATTGGGGTAGATATAATGGTTTTTCTTATCTCATATATCAGCTAGACATAGACAGACATCATTTGTGAAAGTGTATTTTAAGTGATTGAACGTTTTCTTTCTGTTTTCCGTGTTAGATAAAATCATGGTAAAGTAGAACTAACAACTGTGTAAGAATGATTATTATTTATTAAGCTTGGCTTACGACATGGCACAATTGCTCATTACGTTTTGCACGTGTAGTCATGGCGCCTCTTTTGGATAAGATCTTAAAACTTAAATTTCTGTTCTTAAGTAATGTTAGCAATAAATATGAGCGCAGGTGAATAACGAGTGTAACAACTTGCAAGCATAAAATGCCTTTAAAACAAAAAGTTCAAAGATGACCTGCTACAAAGTGGGACACAGACATGATGTTAAATAACAAGAAACCGGTAAAAATACACGATTTATTAAGTTCTTGCTTTACTCATTGCCATGGTGTTGAAATAACTATACAGTAATTTCATGTTGTTTGAGCTTGTGTCAATTTCACATGACGTTAATTTTATACTGAAGATATAATTAATAACAGTGTATGCATATAGAAATTAACTTTCATTTAGAATAAACAAACAACGTCACACCAGAGAAGGGTGGGATGCCAAGTTTAGTGAATCCATAATCATCAGAATCAGAATGAAAGCCAATTATGTTTTATTCATGCACGATAGAAATCGCAAACGTAACGCACAATGAAAAATTATTGCCTATAAGTACAATTATTTGCTACAAGCCACAACTACCAACTGAAATCTGGTATTATAATTAAATTTTTTACTTGAAACTTTTTCAAATTACATTGAAATTTTCATTTTTACAAAATTAGTAATTAGAGTTGCAGATCGCTTAATTCGAAGCACAAAAAGCAATTGAGGTTTTTATTAAATAAACAACATTTTAACCCAATAATCAGTTTTAAATAAGTAATATATTAACTTGTTATTTACTTTGAAAAATATTTTGTTTGTATTTGAGATGGCTTTAACTATTAAATGCATCGACAATCCCGAACACGACAGGACTTTTGTATACGAAACGATGTCGTTTTGCTTGATGGTCCAATAAACATGCTTTGTGTTAATTAAATTGCAGAAGTTGTCGAATGAAAACCAAGAAACAACATCTCAGCAGCACAACAACAGTTACAGAATTATAGTTTGTCAGCTAGTCAAAATGCATGATGTATGCATTATGGATGGTGAACTTGGTAAATAGCCAAAAAGCAATTGAGTCTCGACTCTCGAGCCAGCAGCATCTAAACTGTGTAGAAAATGTTGGATTTGAATAATGTACTAAAGCGAAAGCTTCCTTTCCTCATTTCTCCCTCATTCCCTGTTCGTCTTTGTTCGCCATGCTTCATCGTTCATGAATGAAGAAGCGTTTAATGTATTTATGAGTAACGGCAGCAATGCAAAAATTTAAATATATTCCATTTTCCGCATTGACAAGTGATACGATACAAAATCGCTGATTTATATCCCATTTTTAACACTTTAAAAAGTTTGAAAAAGTTGGCTTTAATATACTATTTATTATCATCACGGTAGAACTCCAAGCATCCAATTATCACTATTTATCTTTCTGTTGTTATAAGAATATGTTAAAAAACTCTCCAAAAAATTCAGTAAATCCATCTATAAAGTCGCTGTATGACTTGAAATAGGGCTTGTTGAATGTTCCCTCGAAAAATGCATAAAATTTGGAATAAAAAATAATGGATATATACATATGTGGTAAACGATTGTTTGGGCATTATTTTATTCAAAGTAGATGAGTTTAACTGGATGAATCAAAATAGTTTTGATTTTAATTTTTTTAAATTACAGCCAAAGCATTTACTGCTTTCAAGCCATCACACCAATACATATATTGTCGTAGTTTTTCCGGAATGTAAAGATGACAAAAAAATACTTGAGAATAGAATGCAAAACACGATTATCTGACTTCCCTTTTACAAACAAATGTAACTTTTTGTTATTGAGGAATAATAAGAAAATGGAAATAATTAGCGATAGAAAAGATATTTTGTTAAATGTTACATACTGGCTAAATGGCCGTGCCCTTGAACTTATATTCCAGATTAGTACTTAGGAATTCCAAACAAAAGGTATTAAATACAATATATACATTTAGTATTCAAAGCAAAAAGGCAAATTAAGTCTTCATGTAAATTAATCATTTCTTAAATACAAAAACTACGAATACACTTACAAAATCTAATTATTTAGAGAATAAGGCATTATTACAGGTTTATTAAATGTAAAATACTTAGATAGTATACAAAACGGATCCCTACCATGAAAGTTTGACATTTGTTGTTCTCACTTTCAGCTGTTTAAACAATTATATTCGTAGGAGCTCCTCTACTTACAATAGGGGAAACATCAACAAATATTTTTCCCCTTTCCAACACAGCTTTTCATGCTTTTTAAGAATGATAAAGGTTGTATTCCAGTGTTAGTCTTCTTAACTGAAATTCGAAAATTCCGTCTCACTACTATACAAAATGGCACAGGAAGTGTCAACATTATTTTCGAAATTATGTGCAATTTCCCGTTTCCGGTATTTTTGCACGACTACTACACACACTATACCAATCAGTGTTCCCAACAGAAGAAAGCCAGCGGCTATCATTACAACTGATCCCCATCCAAACAATTTGTTGTACTCGATAATTTTTTGTGACGACAAACACGGTGTTGACGCCACTTCTTGATTAACGCTTGTACTATCGAAAAACTCAGAATTGGATATATTTGATGAATGAGGGGAAAATTTCTCGTTATTGATTTTGATTGTACTCACACTCGTTGCTTCTGTGGGACTTCCTGTTGTCGCGGTGAAATTTTCGTTTTCACTTCGTGACGAAGAAAGTGGGTTATAAATTTTCCAGAGAACTAAATCATCGTTCTCATCACATTCATAAGTTAACTTAATCGTCATATCCTCGTCCACCTTGGCGCAGAAGCCTGTATGGAGATGATGCAGCAAAAAAGCATCCTCGCGATTGTGAAGTTTATTGAAGTCCCACCCAAGCGACCCAGGAATCACGGCTGAACATTTTCTATACTGTAAAGTACCCAAGGTTGAATTTACTATTAGACATTTGTCTTCATTTTGGTCTGCTGACGGAGAGGAGTATGGAGTTGCCAGAAATTTTCCCTGCAAAGCTTTATCTAGAATCATGAATTGATCTAATGGGGTGGGCAAATCCATGCAATCCACCATTATGGGATAATCATCCGAAGAAAATCTGTTGCTTGAATGAAGACACTTTCCGAATCCCACGTTTTGAAGCAGATATCCCTGAGGTAGGCAACGCCCTCGAAAGCAGTACTAAAAAATGACAATTCGAATTAGAATATTAGATTTAAAATGTTATGCAAAAATACCAGAATATCTTATGATAAATACCTAACCTTGTCAATGCCACATGGACTATTATCTACGGGGTATATAATCTTTAGGAAGGCAAGTTCTCCGTGATCTCCAGGAGCGTAGCAATGAGCCATGATGCAAGAATTGCCGCTCTAAAAGCATTTTTAAAATCAGCAATCAGTTAAATAGACTACAAAATTCAAAAGTTACGCATAATCTTTTTTAAATTACCTCCGATAAAATGACATCACTATTGTTTGTTAGCCTAATGCATTGATCCCGGAAACTTGGAGGGTGTCTAGTGTTTGTATAATTATTCAGCACATCCACTGATTTTTCGTGACCAGTATGAACACAGGGAGCTTTTCCGGATTTAAGATATTCAGAAATGCCGGCGTCACTGCATTCCGAAAAGAAGTATTGTTTATCCTTGCAAAAGTGTCCACTCATTATATATGCTCCATCTTTACAGGTGGTATTGGAACCGGATTCTGCATCCCTCGGGGCTCCTAGTCTTCATTTAACAGTAATGGCTCGTAATAAATTTTTCTTTATAAAATATTTTTTGTATAGCCTTGACAAACTTGAGTTGATTGTAAGCAGACTTACAAATTTGCTAGGGCATGCTCCAAATTGCTACAGTGAAGCCCTACTGCGTAATTAGCATCCAGCACTAACGTGTTTGTATTCATATTTGAAACAATATTTTTCTTACAAACTGTATTAGTGAATGAATATGCTCTTGCATTCTTTTCGAGTACATCTTCTCCAGTAACCAATGCGGCAATATCAAAACTGGTAAGGGTTTCTTCTTGGGCATACAACCATTCTGAAAAATAGTCATGTGCTGGCCCCATTTGTATAGTTCCATTGTTCAGTCTTGCTTTCTCAATAAATGGCTGCTCCATTTTGGTCTAAAGTGAATATTTGCAAAGATAAAGTACAAGTTTTATTTCTAATTTCAGATTAAGAGCATTTCTGCATTTATAAAACATACGATTTGAGCGATTTATTACTTTGATTATGAGGAGTGATACGACCCGAAATGAAATATTCACACTCGGTAGTGTTCTGAATCTCATGTTAACATCCCACATGTACGCTGACCAGTAGTCTATGATTTTCTGACGATTTTGTTGGAAGCGGTCGCTGAAGCTTTTGTCACAAACAATCATCAGCTCCACGACAGCATCATCAGAGAATTGTGTGTTAACAGTTGTTCCATTTTCTTGACCTCGAAAATATCAAACAAAATTAAAATCTTAAATAGGGAATTTATTTAAGTGGACATGCGTCATTATAAATTGGCAATGCTCATTTCTGTCCTGCTTTTTCCATATCTCGGGGACTGGGTTTTGATGGGCGGAATACTTTTAACATGTTAGAGAGTAGAGCCACTAATGAACTTTATGGTAGTCTAATTTGAATTGATACAAAAATAATATGGA
>JAQIWO010000645.1:0-13099 GCA_034695405.1 Entomobrya muscorum | reverse complement strand
TTACGCTTATGGACAGGTTATTAACGGAAAAACATATATTTTTGGGAACGTATCAATTAATGTGTACGACATGTTAGTGCGTGTAGCATTATATAAAATGACCAACTAGCATGTACTGAGACTCCCTCGGACAAAAGTTACATCTGGAGGAACTATCATTTGAGTATATAAGTCAAATGAGCACATTTCTTTATGGGTTAAGAATACTATGTACAAACTGCAAAATGGGCAAACTGCAAAAAGGGCTAACATTCCAAAGGGCAAACTGAAAAAGGGCTACCAGTCCAAAGGGCAAACTGCATAAAGGGCTAACAGTCCAAAGGGCAAAGTGTCAAAAGGGCAAACAGTCAAAAGGGCAAAGTGTAAAAAGGGCTAAGGGCCTAGTCTAGGCCCTTTATGCTGTTAGCCCTTCATGTGTTTTGCCCTTTGGACTGTAAGCCCTTTTTGCAGTTTGCCCCTTTTACAGTTTGCGCATGGTACTCTCACTCTGAACCCATATACTCAAATGATAGTTCCTCCAGATGAAAATTTTCTCAGAAGGAGTCTCAGTGTATGTTAGTTGGTCATTCATATATAATGCTAAACACACTAACATAGTTAATATAAATTACATGTAAATTGTGTGGCTTATAAGTGCTTCATTGTGGACGAAAGGTTTTTTCCCAACTCCAGACAACCAAGAACTGAGATGCCAGATAGACAACTTATCCTAAACCTAGCTTATAATTTTTTATTGTAGTTTGCATAAAAAGTTTTATGTAGTAGTGGGACGGGTATCAAAATGTATCGAACAAAAAATTCACAAACGTTTTCGTTATGACACAGTAGTAGTAGTAGTATTTGTTTTGGTTATGTTTAAAAGAGGCAACAGCATAATTTTGATTACTTGTAAGACTGAATGATTTGAAAATGATCGACTAGTCATGATCAAGAATATAGTATATAATATTAATATGAATAATAAATAAAATATTTTTAATACATTACATAGAATATCAAGATTATGTCTTGTTGAAAAAACGGACATAGATGAAAGTTACATTTTTAAAATAACGCACATAGTTACGTTACGAGGTTCAGTTTGCGCATTTTAAAATATTTAGGACATATTATGCATGGAGTCTTTTATCACTAGTTTCCTCCAGCATCATTATTCGTTTAGAAGGAAAGCTCTTGTCTCCAATGAAGATTTCATAAATTGGAGCATGTTGTGTGCAAAATTGAGATTATAAAAACTAATCACTCTATAAGGAAACAGTGGAGTTTTAATACATGTTGGCTGTGCAACTGAAAACAATATTTGTGACAAAAGTTTCTACCTTTCTTGTAACCCCAAATCTTAAGCTACAGTGCAGCTTTCCTCTGTCACTAATAAAGAGCTTTGTAATCAATCAGAAAACCCAGCTGTTAGGCCAACTAGGTATACAGAAAATACAAATAAAATCCAGAATTTGTCCTTTTGCACTTGAATAACTCCATTTGTGAGCGTCTTATTAATTCCTTCAAAACCTTTAATGTGATTCAATTTTTAAGTGTGACACCACATAAAAACGCCCAAAGGTAGGGCTAAAACATGAGATATAAAAGTTGGCATTCGAGTTCAAAACAAACAAAATATCGTCAGTGTCTAATTTATTTTGTCTTTATAATTTAATTGTAAACTCAATTAATGAAAATAAACTATTCATATGCCGATTTTATGAAACTATACATTTTATTATTCAAAATTACTCATAAGCCACTTAATTTACATGCACGATATTAACTATGTTAGCGCGTTAAGCATTATATATGAATGATCAACTGACATATACCGAGACTCTGTCTGAGAAAATTTTCATCTGGAGGAACTATCATTTGAGTATACAAGGCAAATGAGCACATCTCTTTATGGGTTCAGAGTGAGACTACCATGTGCAAACTGCAAAAAGGGCTTACAGTCCAAAGGGCAAAACACAAAAAGGGCTAACAGCATAAAGGGCAAAATGTAAAAAGGGCTAACAGTCCAAAGGGTAAAGCGTCAAAAGGGCAAAGTGTAAAAAGGGCAAGCAAGCATCACAGGGCAAAGTGAAAAAAGGGCTAAGGGCCGGTATCGGATACGATACCAATTCAAGCAAAAGGAAAAAAGAAGAAGAATCCATTCAACTATATAGGACATCTGTATCACTACTGAGTAAATTACGGGCAAGGCTCTCTGGCAAAAGAAAAATACAAGGACAAATGAGATCCTGCGAAGATGAAATCGAGTCGAGAGAGAAATGACCAATACAGAAAAGCTGTAAAGCTCCCCCTAAACTAGAATCCAGTAAAGATAAAGCTTACCTTATTTACAAATTATTAAAATGGGATTATTTGTGTTCAAAACATTAGAAATTGTTTATTTTAAATAATTCTATGGGGTCCAGTTATTAATTTGACCACAGGGTTGGTCGCCAGCAAATTCGAAACAAAACCTCTTTTTGCTTTTCCAAATTTTTTCCAAGTTATGTCGTCTTCTTTGCATTTCCCTAAAATATGTTCGTTGAAGTATTGTTAAATTTTATTTTCATTTCCAAAACGCGATAGAAAAGTATTGAGATTTAAGTGAATTGATTTTAAATTGTGCATTTATTGTTGATATTGATGCCAAGAAGATATTTAGCTTAGTTTTGAGCTTTACGTTATGAAGCAGAATGGATGATTAACGGTTATGAAGATGGAGCTAAGAAGGAATAGGAATTACAATGACAAATTGTGAAGTTTAGTGAAATATTTAGTATCAATATTTTACAGATTTCAATGCTGAAGGGATCTTATCTTAGGAAAATGTATCATTTTTGTTATAGAAAACTGTATTGCTCCGAGCTGTGGAATTTTGTAATACTGCTTTGTTCTAAAAGAAAGGAATCTATTGTATTTTAATCCAACATATCAATGCAATTCTTACAAACATATCCCTTTACCTTTTGTCTTTACAGTTCCCAAACAAGTGAAGGCAGTATAATATCTACAGCTTAAAGCTAGACAAAGACATAAATATAAATATGGAATGGTGTTAAACTTCTTATTTATGAAGACATTCCCGTTTTTATACAAAAATACTCAGGGCTGTGGTGGTAAACGAGTAAAAAATATTCAGATTGTTATGCATGGCTTTAAGTCTGAAATGTTTTTAGCGGTAAAGCGTGGATCCAATTCTAATAATTAACACGAAGAATTTATTTCTGAAGTTAAATATTCACTTCCTATTATTTGAATTTAATTACCTCGCTACACTCTGTGGCTTATTACTTTTCTAACTTATTTATCTGTACAAGTAAACAAATATTCAAACATACCAGCAGCCAATTTACAAAAAAATGGACGACAAACAGAAAGATTTCAAGATATTGCTGGTTTGCATTTTACAACCGTCATCACTTCCAAAATTTCAAGATTTTGTACCGTAAGCTGTCTTTAAAAGGACGTAAAACAAGTGGAATGCGATTCAATTCTATTTCGTTACTCATCTTTCACTCACAAGCGACATTTGAGTACTTTTAAATGTTTTTGTTCCAGACATTAATTTGTCTTTGATTTCCACATCATTTATGTATAGCTTCATCATTCATTCCAATACAATACACTTTTTCAAAGCATGTGTTACAAGAAAAGATATGGAAAAGGAAAGAGAAAGTCGACTTCTTAAAAAATGGGAGTCTTATTTCAATTATGGCTCCTTTCATATTCCATCGTATTCTATCGTATCGCATTGCCTTGCATTTTTCTCTACCTCAGAATGTTTTTAACTGTAAATCTATTTACGGCAAGTAATACCACGATTTATTTTCTGCTATAATCGATGTATATTTTGCCCTTATATATCCCACATCTCAAATGAGCTCAAGAAAATTATCTATATATTACCAGTCCAAAAATACCCAAAGGTTTAAAATTTGCGGTGGCCAACTTAATTAAATTATTAAAATGCACGCCAACCGTAGAAGACTTTAAAATTGACTGTTTTAAATCAAACCAAATAGAACTTTATTCACGTGTTTTGTTTTAGTCAATACATTGTTTGTTTTTATTTCACGCTTGCAGCACCATCATATCGGAAACTTTCTCTTCCATGAAAATAAAAAGTCCAGCTGCTTTCTTGTATCATAAACTTGTCTTTAAGAAGAACCAAAACAAGATCAAAATTATTCATTTTGTTTCAATTTCTTCCATTTATCCATCAATTTGTCGCTCGTGTTGCATCTACAAACAACACTCTTACTGCTTTTAAGCTGTTTTTGTTTGTGACATCATTTTAAAGCTTTCTATCGTATTCTACAGCATTGTTTTAAGTAAATAATTTTATTTTCATGAACACACATCTTCTTTCTTCACTCATTTTAATACAGTACATCTCTTTCAAGAAAGTAGAAAACTGGTCTATAAAAAATAAGACTCTGGATTAAATACTTTGTTATATCGTACTTTTCTCTTTTCCCTTTTGTCTCTAATTTATCTATATCCGAGTCTATAGTGCAATTCCACGGCGTCTGTCAGGCTTTCGCTGCAAATTGATCATTGATCTGACGATTGAATGAAAATGAAGACATACTGACATTGTTTTTCCATCGATCCATCCTCATATACTTTACAGTTTTTCTTTCAATCTTTTTTATAATTTAATTTTTGCATGCCCACGACGAGTAGCTAAGTTTGTAAAAAAAACTCCTCAAGTTTTTATTTTTAAAAATGCAAATCTGCAGCTTAATGAGAGATTTGTAAATCTTCCGTGAATAAATTAGGCATAGCCATATTACAAAACTTGATGTTTATTTGGATAACTTGCATGCAAAATTCTATTTTTTGCTGTACAGTAAATTGCAATTATGACGCAGGTTAGCCAGTCTTCAGAACTCGAAGATGATAAAACTAAGCATCTAAGAGTTATTTTCTATCCTGGCTAAGGTTGAGTACAGCTCCTATCCTATCAGAAAAAGTACTAAAAGTGGATGAAAGCAAGCTCTGATAAATTTCGAATATTTTTATCGTTGTATTCACAAGGACCAGAGTCTTTCAAGCTTTGTAATTTAATTTAATTTCTCGGACACGGAGATGGGAACTTTGTGCAGAAGAATAGGAAATACTCTTGGGTTTTCTCTGAAATTCGTTTAATAAAAATGAAAGTATGGCACGTGTTCAAAAGTCCTTTACTCTTCCTTCTCTCTTGGGTCTTTTTCTCCGTAATGTTTAAAAACAAAAAATATGCAATGGTCAAAGTCGACATGTATAGCATACTTAACTGAAAAAGCGTCATCTTCGCGATGTCGAGTCACACACCTATGTACTTTCGTCAAATATTTTCTTCAGTTTATGTTTTACGCGTATTCAAAAGGATATTTCTTAGATTCGTAATTACTCCTTCAACGATCATGCTATCACTCTGTTGAGTTATTTATCGGCTTCTGGTTTAAGATGCGATAATAAAGTAATAATTAAGCCCCGAAATAGAAATTTTTTAATTGTCGGCATACTGATTGGGTTTTCTTTCACAAAGCCAGTTGGTTCTCATCGGAGTGTGCTTGCTTTTTATTGTTGGTCTACGTGCAGCTTGCAAAGCAACCTCTAGTTTTGAACTTTTGTACTTTTTTTATACTAGTATTGTTCTGACTATGACATGACATCTAAAGAGATTCAATATCTACCTGGTGTAAGGCTCCAAGTTCAGGATTCATTTTTTGATCGGCTTTCTGCATGGAAAAATCGAAAGAACAGTCAACTAAAGAGGTTTGTTTCTTTTATTGAGTTCTGAAACGAAATATACTGAAAAAGTCAAATCTAAAGTTTATTTATATTAAGTTCCACTTTCCTTTTCTCGATTCGATCGATTCGTTTTTCTTCTAGTTTACAAATAAAATTGTGGATTCCAACAGTATTTAATATTCTAACTAATTATTATGTAAAGCCACTTATTATGTAAAAAAAATTAATTCTGTATATTATATTATCAGTGAGATCCATGCTTTGATTGTATATTTTTTTATTTCCTTTGTGTTAAAGGTGATAAGCAAGCCTGTCATTAAATTTGAATGATTTTTACTCAATTTTAACCTTAATTTGATCAGGTTAGATCAAGACCAATAGTCATAAGATTTACTAATTTTTTATAAATTGAGATTCTTGATTTTTTGTCTAATCTGATTTCATGTATAAATACAACTATAAAGTTACTAAGCTCTCATTTTATTGTATTATTTGAATAATTATACAGTCTGATGATGGATAAATAAAATTACCGAAACGCGTTACTGATCAAGAAGAATCTCCCGAGAAGTTAATGGTGTTTAACTTATTTCGTTTTTCTGAAACTACATCAAAAGAAACGAAATGAGAGTAAATCTATTAAAATTTTAAATTCAGAATGGTAAAGAAAGAGTGAAGGTTATGAAATTATGAATTTTCGGTAGAGAAAATATAGACCTTCGAATTAAGAATGTTTTTGCAGTAAGGTGGGGTTGGATACACAACGAGCTCACCTAAATATAGGCTTTAAAATGAGAAATTATTTTAAATTAAGCTGACTGAAATTACATGCGAGTGTTCCTGCAACAGAATTTCAAGCTTGAAATTTCTCAAATTTAGCTAATGTTGCTTTCTTTTTTAGTAAAATCTAAGGATTAACTAAAACCGTGAAATTTTCGATTTTTTGCTGAACATTGCAACAAGCACATTGGGTAAGAGCACATTATAGTAAATCGTAAAGTCTGAGAGTCTGAAAACTACAGTTAGATATTTATTTAGATGTCTTACTTTAAGTCTGAAAGTTTTAAACTGTGGATTTATTAATTAATACGGAGAATATTTCTCTGAAGTCTAATATTACCAAGTACTTTGGATATTATTATCTTCTTATATCATTACCAAATTTCTCATCTAGTGTTACACTATTTACTAGTAACCAAATATTCAGACTTACCCGGCATCCAACTCACGCAAAAAATAAAATACACGGCAAACAGAAACGTTTCAAGACATCACTGGGTTGCATTTTAAAGCAGTCGTCTTTTTCGAAATATATTCTTCCATTGAATTTGAAAGTCCAATCTTTCGTACCGCAAGCTGAATTTAGGACGCAAGACAAGAAAAATGCGATTCATTTCCATGCAAAAGTTTCATGACGTATTCTATTGCCCTATCTACACGAATGTACTAGGGTTCAAAATATTGTAATAATTTGAATAATATCCATCTGTTTTTATTTCAATAAGTAAAAAGAAGAAACGGAGTAAAAAGAAAAGAAAAAAAGCAGACTTCCTGAAATTTGAGGCTCTTCGTTCAGTGTCAGTTCCCATAGTATTTGCAATTTTTTATAATGCAGCATGTTTTTTCTTTAACTTTTACCAAAATGTTAGGTTTCTAATTTACAAATGCATTTGTTTTAAAATGTTTTAATAAAAAACGACGGGAGGAAATCCGGATTATCTAGTAGATGTGGGTGATACGGTTATACAAGGCCTTTTATAATTCAAGCGTTTCTTTCTATTCCCAAGAAAAAAATTATTATTTACAATATCCTCCTTTCTGGGAATCGATACGGAATAAGAAACAATCGTTTGTATGAACTTTTCTCAGGCATCGCGTAATTTCCATACCTTATCCATGGTTTCCTTCACTGCATTTTCAGAAGCCATGCTAGCCACAGTAGCCATATACAATAAAAACAGTTACAAGTCTTAAATTTAGCAGTTCAAGTAATTCGTACCATCCATTGAATATTATTTCGTTTTAGTATACTTTCTTACCATCAAAAACATTCAGACATTTTCTCTGCTTGTTTGTCAAGTCGTTCGGTGATGACCATGAAAAGGAAGAGGGCGATAAGTCATGAGTCATGGATAGTTCTGATAAGTCAGTTAGAAAGGCGATGGGTCAGAGCAATTTAATGAGCCGCGCTTTATATCATATCTGAGCAAGATTTTCCCTACACATTCCAGCTTCTAGCATTTACATCAAAGTAGTAATTTATATAGTGGAACACATGACGATACGAATGGTTTGAATGGAAATTGTTTTTAACAAGCGTGAAGATAGAAATGGTTCAATGGTAATATTGTTGGTCGTGTGAATTAACTTGTTTTGCTTAGCACGCTTAAATGGACAATTTAAAATCACTATCATCAAATTGCTGGCACAACAAATGTTAATATGCGTCCAGTGACATTCTTAGTTAATTTCCAAACCGATGAACAGAAAATATTTGTAGGTGTGAAAACATTACGAAATGCCGTGACGCCATTCAATAGTTGTTTTCAAAAAAAAGATTGTGCTATAGTATAAGCAGATTAGTCTCTTTAGTTGAAATTTGTTCGTGATTTAGAATTATGGATGGACCAATCAATGGAACTTGTCAGAAAATATTGTTTTATTGGGACAAACAAGGGATCCATACAAAGTTTCATCAGTAGACAATTTACTATCGTTTATGTGTACTAACAGAAATGGAAAAATAAATTATAATTTCTTTATCTTATAATAATTAATATTGCAATTTAAATAAATTAGTTTTAAAAATATTTATTATTGATGTTAATTTCTTCAAGGCATTTTAGCTTGGTTTTTGGTTTTGTTAGCTTGCAGATAGGATGTATGGATCTGGATGATGAGACTTGAGACTAGAAAGTAAATGAAAATCCAAGTGATAAATTTTAAAAAAATGTGAAGTTCTAGATACCTGGTGAATCACCGAGAAATTATCTGCAAGTTTAAGAAATATAGAGCAAGGTTGATCAGCAGACATTCTATGATAGTAGCTGAAATGCTCAAGTGGTTAATGAAAATATATATTCCAAAAAGAGAGTTCACGTACTTTTCCATTCAGTGTCTGCATCATTTGCAGATTAGTGTAAGGAGAACTTCAAACTGCAGCTGAAACAAAATACACGAAGTTAAAAAATATAAGTGCAACAAAAATATAAAAACATATTCTGGTGTCATCCTTAAGTTATGCTTTCACTCTTGTGACACTAGACCTTTTACAGAATGCATTCACTGTCTTGCAAACTTAAATCTGCAAAATTAAAAAACAATCGGTCTGGGATCATCAAATTTCTAAAGACCACAGCATAACTCATTTTAAAATTGCTGTTGAGAAACACAACATAAATAATCACTTCGAAACACCTTTGCAATTTTTGAGTCTTTCATACGTCAAATGTTTTAAATTATTGGAACCAAAACCCACGTTACCAACAGGTTTAAAATCCCGGTGTGCGATGAATGGAATAACGAAGTCAAATAGCAGATAAAGTGCATTCATACAATTTGTTACTGTTTCCAGATAATTGCATATTTTTCATTCTCACTTGCAAACATGCAAAACACCGGAGTTATAAATGTAAAAGAGAAAGCCACCAGCCAAGAACGGTCAGATTGTTTCGTCTCTCCAGCGACATAATATCAACTTGTTGCTACTCAATAATAAAGAGAAGACATGAAACTGTTGAAAGCTCAGAACGTTTCAAATTTAAATTTATAATTGGGTTGAAAGCACAGAAAACTTATGATCGAAAACACGATGATGGACGGGTACATATCCAATTTGCGCACACATGCCTTTTATTATAAAATCTAAAGGGAAAATTCCGCAAGAAAGATAACGTAAACAAAAACGACAACGACATTGTTATTTCTATTTTTAATCAAAAAATTACAAGTAAAACTATTGAAATTTTAGTTTAAATATATCTAGGAAATTCTATTGATATATTGGTGTTTGCAGAGTGGAGTGGAAACTCAGATTGAGGAAAAAGTTCAGTTTGCCAGTTTTGCGCACTGGTCAAGGAACCTGACTTTTTCCGTTGACATTTTGGCGTCACATTTTCGATCCCAGCTATGACTAATTTGGTTTCGGTTTTTTTTTCTGGATAAAACGAATCAGAACAATATTTTTGTAGATAATCTATGAGGCAATAGATGTTAGATTTTTTTTAAATATAATAGAAAAGTTTTGGTGTTTTGAGTGTTGCAAACAAAATTCACAAAATAATAACAACAGTCACCCTTTCCAAAAGTCCAAACTTTTGTACCGCAAGTTGTCTTTAAGAGTACGTTAAACAAGAGGAATGAATGCAACTCATTTCCATTTCGTCACTCATCTTTCATTCAAAAACGACATTTAACTGATTTTAGTAATTTTTGTTCCAGACCTGAATACCTCGTACTCAACGTTTTCTTTTAATTTCCACATCATTTACGTATATCTTCATTCATTTCACTGCAATTTCTGCAAAAGGACGAAAAAAATGAAAAAAAAGACACGAAAGTATACTTCTTGAAAAATATTGCAGAATGTTTTTACTTCTGGGTCTATTAATTAACACCAAAGTAGTACAAAGAATTGATTCAATAATGTAATTATTCTTAACTTCGGGCATGCATGTGTTGCCAGCTTCAAGTGTAGGAATAATAACCTATTTGGCAAAATGTGGTTCATCACACAAATGTTTAAAACTTGCGACGGCTAACTTCCTCAAAAACATATTGAAGTGCACGCCAACATTAAAATGCTTCAAAATTACTGATTCAAGGTGTTCAGCAGTCGTGATTTCTTTGAAATTTTCGTTTCCGTGAAAAATAAAAATCCAATTTCTTGTATCGTATAGGCTTATCTTCAAGCACAAGTATTATAGGAAGAAAGCGATTTTTATTTGTTATATCCATTACGTTTCAATCACAAACTAAATTTGGTTGCCTTTCAGCTCTCTTTGTTAGCGACATCACTTAAAGCTTTCTGTCGAATTCTATAGCGTTGTTGTGTAGCCATATTTCAAAACATCAAGTTTAACATCAGTTTGCAAGAAGGTGGTAGCGACGTCACAGCGTAATTTTTGCTGATTTAAGAAGTCTGATTTGGTATCTGGTGGAGGGATTCACATCAGCAAGTTTTCTCTGTATATATTCATTTGGGTAACTTTTATGTCAAATTCTAATTTATACTGTATGTTATAAACCAGGTATGTAGGCATAGATCATACTGTATTCATCACACAAGAAAGTTAAATCTATTAAAAAATATGCTTGCTTCGTACTATTTATTAAGCTTTTAGAAGATTGATTATATGTTTCAACCTTTGTGATTCAAGTTTTTTAACGGAAAGACCCATGTGCAAATGAAAAAGAAGTACTCTCCAAGTTTCTTGGGTATATATACAATGAATTGAAAAGTATGGCCCGTACTCTAATGTCAGTTCCTCTCCCTTTTTTCTTGGCTCTTTTCGTCGTAGTATTCAAAAAAATCTCTGAGGGAATCAAAAGTCAAAACCAAAAAATGTGTTAATGCAAAACACGATAATCTATAACATACTCAACTGAAGAAGCATCATGTTCTTGATCATGATGATGAGCCACTCACCTATCTATCTTCATTTTTCTGTTTTGCATGTATTCCAAAGGATTTTCCTTAGATTCATGGTTGCTCCGTCAACGATCGTCCTATCACTCGGTTGAATTTACTTATCGGCTTGAGCTTTTAGATACAATGAAAAGGTGGGTAGCCAAATGGGAAACTCTATTTTAATTGTCACCATAGTAATTGGGTTTGCTTTCATAAACTGTATGCTCTCATCAAAATTAGTTTGCTTTCTCTTGTTGATCTATTCACAACTTTCATTGGAACCTCTTGGTTTTTACTTTTGTTCTTTTTATACAATATTGTTCCTACTATGACATAAAATCGATCTGGGGAGCGAAAATCCCCGAATTCAGTATGTATTTTTTCATCGGCTTTCTGCTTGGAAGAAATCGAAACGATAGTAGAAAGTTTCATTTTCGTGTGGTAGTAATGTAAACAGTACTTTCATTGGGTTCTCACCGAAACAGAATTTTCACAACAAAAAAAAAGATATGCAAAGCATTGACTTAAGTTGTTGGCGGAAAGCAATACATGCATCATGGTAGATAGTGGCAGACTGTCTTTGCTTCCAGCTGCTCATAATTACCCAGTGATTTTTAAACGAAGTAGCCAAATACGAGCAACAATAACTAAAACGGTCGTCTCATTACAAATTCACATTTCGCAATTCCAAAGTTATATTTTCTTTAATAAATTTTCCCAGTGTTTTTCTTTTAAGTAGTCGTGTTAGTGGGTTAATATTTTTAAATATCAATCGGAAAATTAACAATGAAATTTCCACAAATTATTTTTTGAATAGTTTTTGGTTGATGCTAATACCATATGATATTTAGCTTAGGTTAATGGCATGACTTTAACTAATGATGGGTGAATAGGTTCTACCAGATCTAAATCTGTTTCAATGATAAAACATAATCTCTGGAAAACCTGCATGTTACTTTTACTGCTAAACAAAAAGCAAAAAAGCGCATCACACTTTACACCTTTTGTTCATAAACGCTGTTCACCTGCGGAAGTGAAAAGAGCTGTTTACCGGTAGGATAGAGAATAAGAGAATAAGTCATCAATAAAAGAAGAAAAATTATGTGTACGTTGCGTAAAGGTTACTTTGTATAGATTCTAGGGCAAGTAGCTAATCCGAAAAGTAAACTTGTCACAGGTAATTTAACAATGTATTTTTCACGTATGCAGATTTGAGTTCAGTTGTGTAATCACGGGAAACACTGTGATTTCAATTTTTTACATGATATTCCGTTGAGCCCATGTCCCCCTGTTTATCAAAAACATTCTATTTGTATTAAAAATGAATGACCCAGTTGTAGCATTTTTCATGATTAATTTTGTAGCTTTAAATTTTCAAATTGTATTTATTATTTTTACTATTCAAAACTTAAACCTGCACCACCAAACTTTTTTTCAGTTTAGAATGCGATCATGCAAAAATAATAATGCAATTGCTATTTATGTATAAACACGTCTGAATTTTGAATTTCTGTTTGAAATCTTATTAGAAGTTTATTAAACAATAATGATAAATCATACTGTGTACAGTACCTCAAGATACCTCCCTGGAAAACTCTCGTTCAAAATAAAATATATGAACATGAACACTAAAAACACACTTTTTTGAGTCTTTTATACGACGGAATTTTAAATTAACCGTAATATAAGTTGATGTACATCTCTAGATTCAGAAAATGCAGTTTCAATGTACATATTGTCGTTAAATACCAA
>JAQIWO010000644.1:0-13100 GCA_034695405.1 Entomobrya muscorum | reverse complement strand
AGCAACATAGTATTTAAATATTAATTGAACTCTTCGTTATGAAAAATATTAAATATTGCATCTTTTTAAAAACATCCCCTCTGCTTCACATAATTTCTATGCGTATTGTTTTACGGATTGAATTTAAACAATCATGAACATGCAACTTCATTTGCAGTAAACTTACAATGTTAATGTATTTGCAGTTGTTTATACCGATTGCATACCTTTGTATGACTTACAATGGAAAAGTAGTCAGAATTTACACAAACTAATGCTAAAATGAATTAACGTATTGGTTAGTTTTTTTTTGCCAACTCTCAGTTTTGCCAGTATAGGCTTTCAGAGGAATTTTTGAACATAACTTGCAGAGTAGAAGATGCAAAATCCCACAACAAGCTAACGTAAGTATTCTGGTTAATTTTAATATTTGCCTCTTGCTTCAACTTTTACCCTGCCGGTTTCAGATTATGACGCATTAGCCAAGCCAGCCAGATATGCCACATTCTCCGCTACTTCTTTTTCATCTTCATAATTACAGCTTCCACTACCAGAGTTTTCACATCTTATGGTTCTACAATTTCCAATGAGCCAAAAATTTGGTTGCATGGTGTTAAATAGCTTATAATTTATCTAATTCAATTTTTAGATAAAGAGATAAATTAGTGAAATATAAGCAGCTTATAGTAGTTAACTGGCTGAAAAACTGCTCTTCCATTAGATTCATGAGATTATTGAATAGGTCTGCTTATAAAATAGATTAATTATACAATTTAAATCAGTCTAAATATCCTAAAAATGATTTTTTTTAAATTTCATTGTCAACAACGCTGGCGGTAAAGTTGTTGGAAACTTGCAACTTCGGAGTACAAGGGAGCATGAAATTAATTTCTTTATATGTCTATCAGGGTTTGCTTATACATATACTGAAAAGAACTTTTTAAAAATTTATTCCTGAAATAGAGTTAAAATCATTATTTAAATGCAACAATTTTTTAAGGAATTCTTTCTTGTTGTCTCTTTAATTGCATATATTGCAAAGACTAAACTGAACTATTTTTTGGAGGTCACACATGAGAGCAAAACTCTTGATTCACATTCATAGGTGCTAACTGTCAATCAAACTTCCTGCCACAAAAGTTTGTGTCAAATTCAGTTATTACAAAGGGCTGGCTGTTAAAGACACAATTAAAGACAGGTTAACAATTTTAACAGTTAATTTTTCAGTTGATCGGCGCAGTATCTTCGTCTTGCTTCCCAATTCAATTGCTGTATTTTAACGATATACTGGGACATTTGCGATCAGTATGGTCTGAACTGAAATATCTAATAAGCCTGGAAAATAGTTCAAGAGCGTAAAAAACCATTTTATCTTCTGGTATCTATATTTTATCTTTACAATGATTTATATGCATTCATGTTTTTAAAATCAACTCCCATTGCACCATCTAAAAACTATACAAATCAAGTAGGCTTTCAAAATGCTATAAGTTCATTCCAATGAAAAGACAAAAAGGAAGAGAAAATACTTTCAACATTTTATCAAAATGAAACGTTTTCATTTAAATCCCGAAACACATGAATTTTACTAGGCTTTAGTGAGTGGCCAGTTAAAATCTACACAAAAGCGATACAGAAAAGAGAAGTAGAATACGTTTAGTTAGGAGAAGCATAAAAATGGAGATGTCTCTCAGCCTCTCTATCCTTTCCGTATGAATGGTGTGATCTTCTAAAAAGACGGACCAACTTCCGATCAAAGTATTTCAGAAAGTGAGAGCCTTGCGCTTAAATAAGTTGCCTTTTTCTTTCAAAAGAGTCCCATTTAATACCGAAGGGGTTGGTTTAACAATTCACGAGTAAATAAATTTTATGTACCCGTATCCCGTGAGAACCTTGTCACGTGTCATGATGAAACTGAAAATTGGGGATTTTGGACAAAACTATTATGTCAATTTGAGCTTGTCGATGAAGAAACGAGGAGTTGGTGAGGATGATCATCATAGTTAAAAAAACAAATTCCAAAGGTTTTTAATATTAGGAATGAAAGGTCAGGGGAAAATTAAGAAACGAATATAGTAACTGAATTTCGAGTTATTGGTTCATAATATATATTCCAGCTAGACAAAGACTTAGACTTGGAATGCTAAATGTTGCTGCCAAATATGGAAATAGCGATATGAAATGGAGACCTCTGAAGGTTGGAATAATATCTTCAGTATTATATTTAAAGTTGTATGAATTTCAATAGTCCAAAGCCCAGTAATTCATAACTATTAATTTCCTTTGTTAAAGTGCATAATTTGTAAATGCACATACTATGTAAATTCACTTCCGGCTGGAAATAGTTTAATCTTATTGTTCCAACTATTTGTTTAATATTTTCATGATAATATTATGATGTGTCATGTCGATGAAATGTCGTTTTGCCGGAAGCTGGATTGGTATAAAAGGCAAATGGAAAGTTGTGTCAGGGATGAGTTGGGTACCACAAGTTGGTTCAGCAACAACTTTTGGTGAAAGTCTCCTTAACCTTTGGTGTTGTTTATATTTCACGATAGGAAATAAATAAAGTTCCTGATTTCTGTTTTGTCAGGATTACAACTGAGGCTATAGAAAGCGGTTACACTAAACTTTGCACTGGTAGAATTGCAACTTCAGACTTCATTCAGAAGGATAATCAATAACAATTTCTACATATTCTGTTTTGCTAATTTTAGAGATGTAATGTAGATGTGAGCTGCCAAATGAGCGTACTTGATTTTACTGAATTTCATAACCATGCAACAGAAATGTTACGTTTATTAAGTTCAAGCGCTCATTTAGTTCTTTCATGACTCTTTGACCTCTTTGATAATGAATGAAAGGAACAAGAAAATAGAGACATGAAAACAATGTAAAATTGACAGTATAATGTAATAACTAACAATTAGATCCTCGAAATGACTATGAATAAAAAATGTCTTGATAGTGTCTGTTAAGTGCTCATTTTAATCACGATAAATGATTCACATACCCGTATAAGACTAATAGGCCCATGACCAATGAAGCCCGGTTATCTAACACGGTCATTAGAGATTTTATGTCAGAAATGTAGCAAAACGTCGTCAAACCAAACTATTAATTTAAGTTCAGTTAATGTTTCTTTATAAATTCAACGCTTTAGTTCGATTTCCTGGTCATCATTCTATAACTCTGCGATTTGAATTCGCATAAAAATCCTACAACAGCAATTTCAAACCATAAAAGAAGTGGAAGGCCAATTAATGCTTCTATTGATTTATAGGGTTTTGTATATTCTAAGTGCATATATTGTATTGATTGTATGATTGGCAAATAATCCATTTTAAATCTCCTTGACATTTTTCTGAGAAAACTTAAGAAAGGAAATGTTGTGACGCTGTTTTTTATCAACTCCCTTTCATGGAATTCTCCATATTTACTCTCTTTTAGCGAAACTTGCTCGTACCATAAATAATACTTTGTGTAAATCAAACGTAGGATTCATATTTAAAATTTACTTGGGTAGTATCAATCCAGTTATATATATGTTAAGATTCATTTTGTCGCAATTTTTGAACTCATGGGTTCAGTCCAATATATATGATAGTATCTGACATTGAAAATCTTATACTGAATGCTGATGGAAATCTGATTTCTTCATTCCTAATGGTCCAATGGTGAAGTGAATGATTGAAATAAAAAAACTTATGGATTAGTTTTAGGATTCTAAGACACTACTAATGTTAGCAATGCTTTAGCGGTTGCAATTTGCAAAGAGTAAAATATTCACACATTATTGCAGCTACTCTCATGTTTCAAGGACTTAGGAACCATTCTAGCATCTATGGATGCCTAGATACTTCGTGTGAGCAAAAATCTGATAACATACGAAGCAGAATACTGTAGGTATCCAATGCCTTGAAAGTGTGCGAATTTTTAAAAACATGAAGCTATTCCACGCATGGTTTTCTATTCATTCCTATTGATTCAATCCAAATCGCCCTTTTAAAGTATCCCGTGAAAATCAGTTTCATATCGACAACGTCAATTGCCCAAGTTTAAATTCTAATAGGTTAGAAGTGTGTTGGCTTTTAAAAAACATTTTAAAATTGAGATGTTTATTTTCAGTCTGATAATAATATTTTAGACTCACTATTGCAATATCTTGTATCCTTGTCGTTAAATTATACTCGTATGATCAGTCCAGACTCCACACCCAAAGTTATCTGATGGAGCTGCGGATTGGGATTCATGCATAAAATAAATTTAAGGACGTTGAACGAGTCATTTTTGTTCAGATACACATTGTTCCTTGTAATAAAACTGACTAACGTAATTTAGCTTTTGGTTTAATTTTAAATTATTGATATAAGCAATCATGAAAATAAATTGACCTTAAAAATCTTAAACCTTATTTCACTGGCATATTCAAAAACACAATTAACTTTGTAAAAACACAATAGATTATGTAAACCATTGAATCTGAATCATTAAGTTAATGGAGAAATCAGTAATACTTAAACTGTCTTGTTTTATTGCAGACCACGCAACCTGCTGGCACGTGGATAGACAAAGACAATGACAGAGTTTGCCACGACGGTTTTTTAACCGCCATAAAATCTTTTTGACTGATTTCCGGAAAGTGGTCTCATGGGCTGCTCATTTACTGTAGTCGGAAAGTTCAGTAGATGAAAGTATTGCGTTCTTTTCGGTGTCAATATCAGATTTTAGAAATACGGCGCCTGGAAAAGCGGGCATGTTTGGAGAATTTCAAAAGATGGGGGTTGATACGGAAAAACTCCATGAAGCAACTTGAAGTTGCCTTTTGATGCATTTAGAATAGCCACATACAGCAAAATTGATAGCACACTGTACACGAATGAGTTTTACTGAGCTTCGCTGCTTCTTCTGTGTTATTTTTGAAGAGTGAGATTATTTAAACAGCTAAACAAATTAGTGCTAGAATAACATATGCTATCCAACACAAACAAAAATATTGCATTTGAAATATGTGTAAGCAAGATGTTATTCCTTAATTTTTCTTGTTGTATCAGAAGCCTTGAACATTACGTATCACATATTTATTCTTATTTATAGATGAAACACAAATATGCCATAGTAAGTAATTTAACGTCATTAAATAAGTTTCTATTACAAAACTCTACTCCAATACTTAGAGATGGGAATCATGGCTGACTTTAGAATGCAGAGTGACATATACGAAAAAGAATTCCAAGGCAATTCGTATAAATACGAAACTATTTTGAAATTACTTTTGCAGAGAGGAAATCTTGTAAAATGTTTACGGTGTTCGTGTAATGTCCAGACCGCGTTGATATGTCTTACGTAACGTAAAAAATACTAACGATAAGCGACTTTTATAACTAATAACTGCACAGATAACACTTTATTAGAAACATTAATCCATAATTTAACAGTGATTAGTTATATAGTTTTTCTTATTCCTACAATTAACACATTTAATTAACGGAAATATTTAATTATTAGACGAGAGTTATTTTATTTTCTCTCAGCCGACCAACTTGCTTTCTGACGTGCTTCCTCAAGCTCAACTTGCCTACTTGACAGAACATAACTTACTGACTCAAAGCCTACTAACTGACTGCCAGCTTCTCGCTGCAGAAACAAAGAACTACAAAATGCGTGTTCTCTACGACAAATGAAACTCGAGTCCGACGTATACTGGATAATGAATCGGCTCGAGTATACTACACAAAATTTACATATTTTTCACAACATAATACATAACCAGCATTCACAAGATCCATGCACAAACAATAACATGAATCAGTTCATGTCACAGGTACTTGATACGATCAAACCTACTTGATACGTTGTTTGCAAATTAACTGCAATTTTCCAAAAATCATTTTCGCCTTCAGACTGTCTAAACATGTCTTTGTTATTCACAGTGTTCAAATTATTTAGCAGAAGTTTTCAGACGAATTCTTTTTTCTAAAAAATATATTTGCGCTTTTAATAAACGCTCTATTGATGTTGACCTGGAACAGAAAAGTTGACACTCATGGTCAGATCATAAAGCCAACTGGCTGAACCTTAGCAAAATAGGATTGTAGAAATTACAACACAGGGGGATTTTAATTGAATTTTAGGGGGATTAATTTCAGTCTTCATGCTTGAAATCTTTTACTTTCAAACGCTGTCAGCACAATTCTCTCCTATCCTATTTGATAAACTGGTCATAGCAAAGTCTTCTTTAAAAACAAAAAGTTAGTTGAACGGCGTCAAAACACCCTGTTCGTAACCAAAACACGCATAACACAAAACAGTTTTTCTCCTGCAAATCGTTTTACTTTTTAGTAATTTATGAATTCAAGCTATTAATCCAGTTCTGACTTTGGGTTGTGAGTTCAGAAAATTTTTGACTTTGGCATGGGAGCTTATACTGACATATGTACTAAAGTAAAACTGAAAGAAAGTGCAAATTTTCCTTTAATCTGGTTACTGTACCCACGCGCTGCATGCATTGTATGTTTGTCAAAATATATTGACTGAATAAAATAAAATAATAAAATGGATAATTGTTTAACTTGCAACTAAACTGGAAACAAACTAGCAAATATGGGTTATTCTGGAAATCTGCGTATCTTTTCATACACAATCTTTTGCATAATGAAGTCGTTATTTATTTATTTTAGAGGTGGAGATAATCAATCTACAAAACTAATCATAGAGAATCGTTCGTAAAATTAGATTGAAATTGGATCTGCTGGAAAATTATGAAGTGTTTCTTTCTACTTCCACTTTGTTTTTGGATGTTGAGTGAAATAAACTTTTCGACTTTTCGAACAGTATTTAAATTACATACTAAAATTACTGTGTAGGATAAAATAAAATTTGAAATGAAACATTTATAAATGAATATAAAAATTATTATTTAAAAAACTTGTTTGGCATGGCAAAACTGGAAACCTTAAACTTAGGGTTGATATTGGAATAGTGGCAGGGACGGATGGGAAGTGTATATATTAGCAGACTAAGAAATAAAATCTGAAATTTCATAGCAGACCTTGGATTCATGTGAATAAAAATTTAACATCTCGAATTTTCAACTTTCAGCAGAGAATTCCACTTTGTCGACCAAAAGAGTAGTTTTTTTAATTCCTCAGTACTGATGGCTTTCAAAACCTCAATTAAAGTTTTTCCTCTCCCACTCAGAGACCAATCAGTTTATAAATAAACTACATGCACTATACCTCTCGAGTTCTCTGCGAGTGAAATAATATTATTTCGGATTCAATAATTCAATTGATAATTAGTTAACAGCTTGGTAATTGGCTTACAATTAGTCAGCGATCTCATGATCTTCTTTAAACATTCAATGTTAAATTTTGTGTCCCTCGCTTCCCATAAACCTATCCTGTCTTGTTAAATTAAGCCTGTTGGAACCCCTTCCATTGAATATAATTGTTATACTAAACTTCTGGCTAACTGTTTGTAAATCACCTGGAATGAAAAACATTTAAATCGAGAATGCGACCAATTAAATTTTTCGATTAAAAGTACTCAGTTGTATTCTCTACTCAAACAAAACTTCAGTTGTGAATATTGTAGCACTTTTATGGACTGCCTTAATGAAAGGCATTAAGTTTTTTCTTAAATTCGTACATTTGTTTCTTTCATACAATGCTTATAAGAGTATAATGACCAGAAGGATAATATTTCTTCTGTAGCTGCGCTAAAAAATACTTACAAAAATTAAATTGAAGTCTTTTCTATGACATTAGATGCGATTGGGATATAAAAGCTACTGTAAACGCCACGATTTAAACTGGCCTGTTATCAGTTGAGAAAATGAAACCGGATGAAAACTATGATAGATCGATTTATCTGAATATTTATATGAGCCTTATATTAGGAGCTGCCATTATAGTTTAAATATGAATATGGGATGATACTATATGAACTCCATTTTTAGTTTGCCATTCATATTAATTATACAGCATGTCATATGTGAGCCTAAAAGTTCTTTTTTAAAGCAGTTGCAGCGGAGTGCATGGATTCAATTTCGGAGAAATAATTTTATTTTCTCAAGCTTTCGGTTTTAAACTAAAAATCGTCAGTCCAAAACAAAAAGTGTTTCCACCCAAACATTGCTATGCTAGATAAAAAATGAGAGCAGAACATGCTCAAAAATACACAATAATTAAAAATCAGTACTTCCCATTGCGTTTATCTGTACTTGATTTTATTTTCTAGAGACGCAAACTATCCATTCGGAGGAGATGAAACGACATCACCAATTCTCCTTCTCTCATTAAACACATTTCCATATCACCCAACATTTTTGTTGCTCTTGCCAGGATAGTTGCTGGACTTGCAAGTCACTAAACTCCTTTGTGATTTCATAAAAATTAGTACGCATGAATGATCAATACGGCAACCAGCCTGACTAGTCAAGAAATGACGGAACAACTTGAGACGTCCAAAGAATGAACACCAAAATAAAAACTTCGCTGCTGCAATACTTATTTTTGGCACACGAATCAAATTTCGCTGTGGATTACAGCAATAAAAACAGAGAAGATGATTGATTGAAAAAGTAAAATGAAACTGAATGTAGCCAAAATAATATGGCAATTGCAAATTTTAACATTTTTACACAAGTATTTTTTTATTACACTAACTAGCATACTGCAAATTTCTTTTTGTCATTTCGTGGGGGTGGGGGGTGATGTAAATTAATTTTTAAGCTTGATTTTGATTTATAATTTTAGTCTGCTTAAACTAAAATGTCAATTTACTGTCTACTGACCTTATTTCTAAGTATTTTGTTTGCTGTAATTCTGAATTTACTTGCTTAATAATTTGGAAAATCCATATCTACGTGGTAGTAAATATGTATTTACATCAAACTATGCTGTGCAAAGCATTATCTATTCAGACAACTCTTTAAAATAATTTATGAGTTCAAGTTTCTAGTTCTTTTTCAGTTTTGCGTGCACAAAGATTTTAAAATTTAAAATTTAATTTAAAAAATCAATTTAAAAAAAACTTTAAAATTCTTAAATTAATTCCACTAAGAAACAAAAATCAAATTCAATGAGCAAATGAAAAACAGCCAACAGCCCTTCAACGTTTGAATTTTATACATTTTTCTAATCGTAAGATGAATCTACTCAAAAGTATGAAGATTCTTATAAATTATATGAAATTCATGCAATTACGCATGCAAAAGTACTCATTTCTTTTACCCCACTACTCACTCTTGGATAAATTTTGTTTTCCATTACAGACTTTTTTTTTACTTTTTCACGGGCTTCATTCTAATGTTGGAGATCTAAGCCTAGAGTTTGCGTATGACATTTTAACGCTTTGGATTTCTCAAAGTGCAGTTTTCTTAAATAAAGAATTTTATTTAGGATTAACTGAAATCATATTTTTATTGGTGTGTTTTTGGAACTCTCCTTGGTTTTTCTAGATTTGAAATACGATGGTATACCCTGGATGGTACCGATTCCAAAAAAAGTATGAAGATTATGATAAATTGTGTTATGAGAACATTGTTTTAAAAAACCACATCGATATCTTGTGGTCCGTCTAGCCTTCCATCAAGACTATTAAGGAAACGGATATGCATAATTAAATGTAAAACAGGTGGAAAGAAAGGTTTTATTGCAACTTAATTTGCATTGCGTCTCAATATACTTTTGTTAATTTCAAATCAATGCAGTAAACCATCAGCACCAAAAACCCCTTAAAGTAGCATAGATTATCCACAAACAGAATTTCGAAAAGAAAAGAAATTGAGTAGTAGTTTCATCAAATTAGTTGAGATTAGATTTCAAGAAAACTTGGAAGCTTTATTCTTAGTGAGAAGAATTGAATACTCCAGGGGAGTTACTAACAATAAGATCAACTTTCATCCCCGCATTCCATTCATAATTTGAATTCCCCATACGCATACACACAAAAATCTCTGGTGCAGAGTTTAATTTTAGTACTCAAAATAAATTATAGGTGTTAGGCATATGTTTATTCAGCTACTCTCTCATAACTATTTATATCTATTCGTGCTTTTTTATTCAATTTTAAATTACCATCTACAAATTTTACAAAGTAAATTAACTTAAACCCAGTAAAGTTGATTTCACGAAAAACCAAGTATATAACAAAGCTAAAGACGAAAATAATAGAGTCCAGGTGTTTTAAAATCAAAATCAATTTTAATTAAAATGCCGAAACAGGCAAACTACATTGGAGTTGAGTACATTTCCAGGCAAAATCAACACAAGTAAATAAGGTAAGTGCACTAAATGAGATAAGAAGTTTATCATATTGGAGTTAAACGAGTTTCAGTCAAGAGGTGAAAAGTGTATCAATACGTGCAGAAAAATGTTTTTGAAGAAGGAGTTTCATTTCATCCCGAAACATTCAGAGCAAAAATTAACTGATTTCAGTGAGCTGGAATTCGTACATTTTAACCGACAGGGACTGGGAGGAAACTGAAGGGAAGGAATCGGAAGCAGGTAAAATAATAAAATAGATTTAGGAGCATGGAATGATAGAATTGTTGGGTAACATATTTTAACTTTTTCAATATTTTATCGGCATTTGCTTATAACCCGCATCTGCCCCAATTGTAATTGGAAAAAATTAGCAGACATTTGCATGAAATAGTGCAAAGGTGTTTTATAAGCTCGGTACAATTGTTTACTACTAGTAACACACAACCAATGGCAATACAAAGCACGTAGTTTGCAAATAAGATGACAAAACATAACTCTTTCTCAACGCCGCTAATGAACATGTTCTCTATCAAGTATGGCAAATTTCAAGGAGATACCCTCGTCCCATGGGCGTTATCTATTTGGAATCTATAATATATATCTAACGGGCTGAAACTAATATCATTAAATTAAACTGAAAATAAACCAATAAATTTGGTCTATTCTTGAAACCTGTGGTCTACATTGACTGCAATTCTTTTCAGAAGCTCTCGTTTTTATAATGCAGCTTTGATGAATTTTAAAGAAAATGGAAAATAATTGGCAGCATATAAATACAATGAATAAGAAAGACTTATTAGTGGTGCAATTTGTGAGCAGTACTCGTTACTTATACCTCAGTTGTCGGCGCTGGTAACAGTCTGATTGTATATGCAATATAGTTAGGAATATGTGCATACGCAGCGCATAGCAGCGCTACCGTGACCGTGGTCACTGTGTATGAGTGGTGAGAAATGAGAGAGAAGAGCAAGCGTCGTGACACTTCTGTGAGTAGGGGAAGAGTGTGTATTTTATTGATTGATCGCATCATTTTATACTGACATTGTCATCATGTACATACATAGGAGACGGCATGCCTACCTTAGCATACCCACATCTCAAAAAGACGAGCTCCTGCGAGTTGTAATAAATATATATAAAATAAAATAGGATGATATATATGTATAATAAATTATATAAATAAAGATATAAGATATATAAATTGTAACAGAAAAAAAATGAAAATATTAGTAAATAAACTAACTTTAAAATAAGCAAAAATAAAACTTGTAATAATAATGTAATAATAATATAATTTTAAAATACCAATAATGTGGTAATAGAACTGTGTCAATAATAACTTAAAACTTAATCACCTCGCTCGAAGCAAAATATAATAAATAATATAGATATAGGTATTCAGGATAAACTATATAAACTTTAAATGAAAGAAAGATAATGAGAAACATATTAATATTTACGTTGTCCTAAAGTCTGTTTTTCCTGTTGTATAGCCTGGATGTGTAGGTGGTCGTCTAGGGCGAATTGTTTTGATCCTTTTATTGGTGCAGTTTTGTGTTTCTATGTCCGATTTGGCGACATTTGCCAAATCTGATGAAGTGATCTTTTGGAACGTCTGGAGTCGGCAATGAATTGGTTCGAGCTTTGTTGTCAAAATCATCTGGGTCAGAGTCGTCAGAAATTTCAGGCTCTAGTCTAAGATTCCTCCGCTTTTTTGTTGGTGTGTCTGTGTCAGGAACAGGTGATGAGACGTTTATCAGTGTCTTTCCGTGTTGTTTTTCAATAAGTAGCAGAATGTTGAAGATAAAGTTTCGAAATGCCCACATGAACATCTGCATAATAGTCGTAATGGTTTTTTGTAAGAGACTTTGATTGTCATCCGTATGCCTATCGCAGGCATCGGATATTATTGAATGAATTTTGAGAACAGCCGCAATCAAGAGATCCCTGATGGAATCCTCTTTCCTGTGGTCCCAATATTCCATTACTAGAATACAGTAATAATTGAATAATAGAAATAGGATGTTTTTTCTTGTTTGAAATCTTGTTTTCAGGGCAAAACTGTTGAATTAATTACCGAATTTGTTGCGGAAAAAGTGAATTCTGCCAATCAATGTTTTTATTATCTTTGAGAAAATAGTGTTGTTCACACTATACACACGGACGCCTGTCACTGCGGTTAGTACAGAATGATCTCTTGTGACCACGTTCAAAACAGAGAGGGCAGAGAGCTTTGGCAAGCTCATTACATTCACGTTTCATGTGGCCCAATTTTTTACAAAAGTTGCAGCGTACGTGTATCAAGGAGGAGTTGTTTAAGTTGGTTCGGATTGGAGAAGCGGTGGATGAAGTAGCAATTCTATAATGCCTTCCTACTTCAATTGTGGAAAGATTTCCAGTTGCGGGGTCGTAATACACGACCGAATCTGTGTCAGTTGAAGTTGATTGTTTCTTTTTTGATTTTTTATTTTGTCTGTTGCCGTCGTCCAAATACTTCAGCACAGTTTGCAAATATAATGAGTAAAATAGCCTCGTCGAAGAATTCTCGGAATTTCTTGAAATCTTCCGGATCATAGCCACATTCTGGGTCTGCGAAGATAGATTCGAGAGGCGATTCCGCCAAGTCCGAATTCAAGAAAGCCGTCTGCATGAAAATAAGAAAGTTTACACACATACGGCGAAACTGATTGTTTTTCTTCCAGTAGTTGGAAAGTTTGATTTTGCCCGGCGGAAACATTTCTAATCAGAAATTTTGAATTTTCGTAAAACAGGCTCAGAGACTCGTGTTGCACGTTTCTCTAGTCAAAGTGTTGTGATGTCCGTAATTTGTGTGTTGTTAGTTTATATACG
>JAQIWO010000643.1:0-13108 GCA_034695405.1 Entomobrya muscorum | reverse complement strand
TGGTTCACGCAATCATATGACTTGCAATCTTTTGGTAGTGAAAAGTGTACCGCCCTATATATATATTCGATAAAAATGAAAAACCTTAAGCTCAAAACATTCACTCAAAAAATAAATATTTCATGGTCGTCGCCTGAAAAGTGATGGGATGGAAAAGTGAGGATGTCAAATACTCAGAATTTATTTTTGGCTTACTTGTCTTTTATTTTCCATGGATTCTACTCAAACATACATACTTATACTCAACTCATACTCTACACACTCATAGGTCTTCGCATTCCATCATTCGTTCCTATTTTTTCGATTTGTGACAGAATGTGATTTGTTAACAACTTCAAAGAATTATTTCCAGTCAGGGAAACTCATCGGAAAGATGCAAACAGGAATAAGAACACAGAACTTTGACAAAAGCAGTAAAATACGTTTAGATTTTGTTCTGTATTTCCAAACAAATTGCACTTTATCAAATAGTATTTGACAAGGAAATCGTTTAAAGAGAATACTCAAGTGCCACATTTTTGTTGTAGTTTTAAGCCAGAATTATATGTTATATTTGTGTTTTTGTGTCTGTCTATTTTGTACTTCTTTTGATAAACCTCTTTCCGCCACGATTTTAAAAATTGAAGAGCTTCTCGAAGAAAAATGCGGAACGGAAAGAACCAAGTGGTAAAGTGGTATTTCCAAGAAATTTTACAACTGCATGAACGTCACAATGCATTCAACGTTGGCAATACGCAACACAATTCTATACAACTACTCACTTTACTGTTCCGGCATGTGTTTGAAATATATTGGAAGAATGAGAAATTTGTTTGTGTAGACGAGAAAAACTTGGAACTCTTGAAAAGCATGTTATACAAAAATGTAAAGGAAATCGAAATGATAATAGAGAAGTTCACAATAAAGAGCTTGCTGCAAAATATAAAGAATTTTCCTAATTGCAACATATTCACAATTGAGCTAACATTCGTCTTAAATCTTTGTTGACAAAATTTTCAGATTTCCTAAAATTGTTAAAGTCATATGGATATGTTGGGTACATTTGTATAAAAAAATTACTGAAACTATGGGATCCAACCAACTTAGCAATAATGTAGGTTAAGAAATTGAAACGGATTTTGACAAAAACTGCTAAACCAACTTTCTAGGCAAATTTTAGGACTTTTAGCTTTTGTATCCGATTAAGGTTTGGGGCTGCTCATTAATTTGTATTCTTTTTAAATTGATCATGGTTTGCAACTGTAAAATTTAGCATTTGAGCTATATGTGGCAATTTATTAATTCACCACAAATTTAACCGATTCACGGACTATCAGTCATCCACCTTATCTCTTATCTTTTTATTGCAATTTACTTTTTTACTTTTTTAATACATCGAGGTAACAGGTCTTTAATTTATCTTAATATTACGTTTTATCCATTTATGAAGCTTTTATTATTGATGGTATCAAAAACTGTCGAAATGTGTCAAAGTTACGAAATATGGGTTTCCGTACGCCTCATGCATTTACATTCGAAATTTGTATGTTGTGTGTATATTATACATTTGTATGTCTGTACGTGGTCTAAGTTTACTATTTAAGTGCTGATTCGATGAAAGTATGGGATCTCTGGTGTAGTTTTAATTGTTTTATTGAAAGTCGGGCTGTTATTGGCGTCATCGTAATGTACTTTTATCGATCATATTTTTAAAGAAATATTTTATTAACATTTTCCGTCCTGAATTCTGTAACTAATTTTTTTTACCAAGAAATACTGGTTTACATTGTTAAAAAGATATATTTTGTTGCTTAGCTACATATTTTTAGTAAATATATGCAAAAAATGCAATAAATATTCAACATGCTTTCTCGAAAGAAAATTCACAATTGCAAACTGAGACAAGTAAAATGGTTTAATTTCTTCCAATACAACTTTTCTTTAATAGTCTTTACGTTTCTAGAAGGTTAAACTATTTTTTATAATTATATCGTGTGTACTTGTGTCATACATAGCCGAGGTTCTTTGCACGTTGCATTTTTCTAAGATTTGATAATATGATAAGCATGTAATCTTTTGAGAAAAAATTTTCACGGGAATTAACTTTTAATTAATTTCCCATAATTTATTCATGCCTTTTTAAATGTTAACTGTTGTATCTAAGGTCACCGATATAATAATGGACAATTTTTAATAAGTAACAATACTAGCTAAAGTAATTAATTTCTAAATCTCAAGTACTTAATTAAATACTTGATTTTAAAATGATTGCAAAATAATTTGTTTGCATACCCCTCTTCAGAATCAGCAAACTAATATCATGGAAAGTAGTTGGCATTTATATTATTCAAAGAAAGTAAAAAAACATCTCGTGTAAAATCTTGAAGTCTGTGAACATACAAAAGGAGTACATTCGATAAAGAAATCACTGTTTTTTAAGATGGTTTCGTTCGGTGTTTTCACTTCTGTTGGATTTTCAATGGACCTCTTCACCCAGAGAGCTACCTCGTAATAGGGGTAGTATTTTGCGTGCATGTCCCAAGTTAGGTTTTTCCTGGTTGTCTTTTTTTTGTCACGTTGGACTCACAAAAACGGATGTATTCATGGAAGCAAGCTGTTCTCGATAAAATAGAGCTTTCTCTTGTGATGATTGAGAAAGCCTGTTACACAGGTTGGCAGAGTGGTAGACGTGAATTTTCTTCCAGCACTCTCAATATAGCTTTAGTCGAAACTCATTTACCTGGATGTAAAAAGGGGCTTGCGTTCACGTTGAAACGGAGAATGTGAAATGTGTGAATCTATTTTAGTTGAGTGGCTTTTCACAAACAAACCCGCAGAAAGGGGGCGCTGAAATGTCTAAGATGAACTTACGCAAAATTGATGGAGGGGGACAACGGAAAAGAGATTTAATAATTTATTTATAATGACAACGGTGTGTCTTGATGGAATGTACTGATTTCAATAAACATCTACTTTTGTGTTGGAGTGGTCTTTTGTTTCAGTGTTTACTTATACATCAATTATTTTGTTTACAATAGGAATACCAAATTGGTTCGTACCAAAAAACTACTCGTACATCATTTATTGTTTCTTTTAAATCTATTATAGAAACTTTAAACTATCTTAGGAACTTGGTAATAACATATAAGAGAAACTAAATTGCCACAAAAAAAGGATTTATTAGGAGAGTGAAACGTTTTCTTTAAATTTTTTCGCTTTTAACATGTAAACGCCATTAAAAATTTAATGCTGGAAATGAAAACTATTGAAACGAAAGGTTATGATAGTGGCTAGTGATAATTGAGTTCAGGTATTTCTTGGCTGAAACAAATTATATTAACTGATCAAATCATTTGTAAATATATTATGTTGCATGACTTATACTTGGTATACAATTTTATAGGGATTCAAGGTAACAAAACAGTTCTTAGCCGTAGTACATACTGGAAAGTTTAGTCAGATTAGATGTTCTGGGCATGTTAATAACACACGAAACATAGTTTTTTCCCAATACTTTTTATTCACAGAGGTGCATTAAAACTTTGGAAAATAACAAGTCATAAGGGCATGTTTTATATCTCTACGTAATCGATTAATAACATCAAAAAATGTATCCACTCATGTGCCACATGCACCAATGGCAAAGAATACAAAAGCATAAAAAATAGAGGTTTATCCATTTTGCTTTTAGAAATCAATCGTTTCCTCATTTTTAGTTACCTTATCCCAGCATGCACTGAGCAACATCTTAGCAGAAAACGCAAGGCTAATAATTTGTTCTGAGTTTTAAAGACTACCTGTCGTGATGATCGACTAAAGATCCAACTTCCAATTATGATAACATTTGTTTTTAAATCTTTTTTGATAATGACTTTGACAAGCGTAATATACTTGAGTCCATCTCTATTAAAGTGAGTTTGGATGAAAGAACGGCCAACTTGCGACTTCTGTATGTATTTATAATGTATGCTACCGCATGAAAATCTCGGCTTATGAATTTTCTAGTTTTTGTGACGCACAGTGTAGTGCTGTAGTTTAATTTATCTGCATACATGTACATATACATGGTTTGTGCATTTTGGGTAGACTGTTTGATTAAATGTTAAAATGCAAAATGATATCATCAAGATTTTTGCTACCTTTCTAAGAATTCATGAAGTTTTTTTCGGGGCGTTATCCGCATATTTCGTGGCGAGTACACTTGGATAATTGCCACGAAAAAATTGTAAAAATTGTTGCAGTTAATCCGTACAGCGTTGCTAGTTCCTTTTTGAGCGTTACAATAAAGTTTTTCCTTCATGAAATAAGTCATCTTTTACTAACTTGACAACTGCGCTGACAGCTAACATTTCTCTTTGAAATAATCATTAAATTATCAATAACTGAGATGAAACAAAAAGCTCTCGAATTTGAACCTTGCGTTTTTCTTGTCGACATCAGCAATAGATGTACCGTTCATCTAGTTTTATTATTATTACGGTTGTTATCATCAACAAGCTCATTCACTTAAAATGTTCGAAGCAGAATGAAAGTTGAATGAAAGTGAAAGGAACAAAAAACAAAGAATTAACATGTTTTAATACTTTACCCCTTTCACTTAATTTTCACCTTTGCGAAAAATGAAATAAAAAGTTTAAGTACAAATAAATTTAATAAACAAACAACCAATGACATTATCAATTATGACATGACTCATTACGACTTTTGCATTTTTGCCACGACCACTTGTTGCATTATGTCACAAACATTGTCTACTTGTTTGTCTTCCTGTTTTCGTGTAATGCTTAAAAAGCACATTTATATTTTCTAAATTCTGAACAACACATTAGTAACTTTTACATACTTACCGAGCTGAAGGTATAGGTACACAAGCTTTAGTATAACGGATCTCTTTATCGATCAACCAATCCAGTTTGATTTAAAATTGGGTACAAGGTGCGTGCATCCAACTCATTCATCTTTTTCACATGGTCTTCCAATGTGCTTATAGGTCCCAAATATTTTTCATCCAATTTTCTCTTTTCATGCCAGTTTCTACTCTTTTGTATGCACGTTTAAAAACCAATCTTAAATTTCTCAGACACATGGCTTTGATATACATAGACTGTTTTTTCTTTTCCTTTTATCCATTTCCTATCTTTCAGTAAAATTTTATTGGCTACGAAAGTTACAAGTTTAATACATATTTTCATGCAAATTAATGTAAAATGGTAACTGGAGCTCTAAAAGAACTTATAAGAACTGTTCGGAGCTGAATTATGCTTGCAGTCAAGTTACCTCTAGAACGTTGCCTTTGTAATTCAATTTTCATCTGACATGACAAGTTACACGTTTTTTGTAGTTCGCAAGACCTTGTAAATTATGCATTGATTTCGTTATCCATTATTCTTACTCATCCCATCATCCTTTTGATCCCGCCAATATTCTGTTTGTAGCGAGTGCAGCAACGTATTATTATTACCATTACTCATGACTACAATTTGCATTTGCAGTTCTTTTTGGCATGGCATTGTTAGGCAAATTCTCTTGATCTCCTGTTGCACCTGTTCCCAACCTGCCAGAATACCGATTTCTTAACGGCGACGCCAATAGACTTACTGGCGAGATGAAGGCAATGCCAGTATCATGAATTCAGATACATTTTTATTAGCGTACCAGTACAGTAGTACGCGGCAACATAAATTTGGCAAGCTTCCGGTACAGATTACGCATTACATAACCAGCACCTTTACGTTGAAATAAATAAATAAAAATTTCGCATTGGATTTGTACCCATAACACCTGTACCGATATATTCATACGCCGCCAGTGTAGAAACTGTATGGGCATTTCCGACGGAAAACACTGGATTTCACCGTACCGCGACATCACCTTTCATGTACGAAATTGTCATTTAAAATTTGGTGGAATACTCTTATTTACGTTCATCAAGTTTGCATTGGAAGGCACTCATTGCACTCTTCATCGCGTTGAAATAAAGTCAACCGCCAGAATTTTCTTCAAGCTGTGTGGCTTGATAGTTTGAAACTAATGTTTCCTTTAGTTCTGTTAACAAAAACAACTCTTGTAAAATGCGTGAAACAAATAAATGTTTTACAGTGGTAGAGTTTACTGCTAGCAGTTCAGTGGACGTTATTCCTACAACTTGGTTAACTAAGGAAAGAGATAGGTGTTACTGGCCAAACAGTAGTAAATCGCTTCCGTTAAGTTTCTCAAAAACAAAATCAAAGGCGAGCTCGAAACCCGGACAGGATTGGGAGCTGCACGACATCCTAGTTCATAAAGATTATGGTAAGAAACCTTATGATGTTAATTTAGTATTATTACTATTATTAGTAACAAAAACTATTTAAGATTTGCCTCGTTAACTTGTTAAGATGGTATTTATTTTCTAAAATTTTTCAAGATACCTACGAAAAAGCGGCAAGGAAGGTGGACCGACTAATCAAGTCAGACGCCGAGACAAGCGATAACGAGCCAGCAAGACTTCGAAAACGCAGGACGATAGTTGCAGCAGTTGATGGACCTTCAACTTCTAACCCCTCTCTCGGACTTGTATCGGATGATATTGAAGATGAAGTATTAAATGAAAATGAGCTTGGAGAACAGCAGTTACCAAATCTTAACGAACATTCCGAGCTTTCTACAGTCCAGCCAATAATAATTGTTGAGGACACTAAATTCGAAGCATTTGTACAAGAACATCGCAGTAAGTTTACTAATAATTAGAAACTGAGAAAATAATGTAATTAGTTAACTAACACGATGGTTCGCCTATCAGTAATTAATTATTTTACTTTTTGCTTTCAGTGTTTCAGCAAGAAACGATCCAAAGCTTGGCGCAACTACAGTCTGACATTGATGAAGTTAAACGATTGCTATTTCGTCTACTCGGCTCCGGCTCCACATCCACTCCTCAGATGAGCAGCCTTACTTCATTTCCATTAAAAACCACTGAAGAACTCGACAATTTTGAAGACCAGCTAAAATCTACGGAATCTTTCAATACCTATGTAATACCTTGCTATTTTTATCGTGTGCGTAACGGAAAGCTAGAGCATTCTTAGAGTTTCTCTATTATTGCTGATAATTATGATTTGCATTTACAGCTTAATGTACTTTGTCGTGTGGGTGGAACCAGTGAGACGAAGATTATAAACAACATCTGCTCCTACGTCTTCAGTCACGAATTGGCACAGCACATCCGCCTGACCAGTGGTACTGGGAAGCGAGCAATCGACAACACAAAGTTACTTGAGTTAATATGTGGTAAGTTAGTTATTTGCTTTCAAACTTCGTGTAACATAGTTTATTTATAACAGTTACGAAACTAGTAATAATGTATAATGTACATTCTAAAATTAAGAATCAGCAAGAAAGACGGGACTTGTCAAGCTCCAGACGAACAGCGACATTAGAAAGTCTATTGGTGTTTGGCTCAGAGGATCTTGTGACAGATCAGGGGGACGACAATTGCGAGCAAAACATGGAAACTCCACGGCGAACCAAGAAACGTCGGATTCAGCAAACGGTGCAAGCGGTGCTGAATCGAATACGGACACCAACCAATGATAACTGTAATGTAAGGATTAAAAAGACTAGACTTGACTTGTACAATGTTCAATCTGAGAAAGTTGTATTAACTACAAGTTGCGAGTTGGAGAAGGATAATGTAAATATTATTGATAAATTAGATGCAAATGATTATGTCTTAAGTTCTTTTAATGCTGATATTCCTTTTTGTAATTCTCCTACGGTTGAATCATCAAAAGCAGATGATATTTGTAAATGGGCAGTTTCCCATAATATTACACACACAGCACTTAATGATTTGTTGGCTATATTTAACAAATGGGACATGAATTTACCTTTCCCAAAAGACTCGCGAACTCTTTTAAGAACACCTAGAAACATAAATGTTGTAAATGTAGCAGGAGGTGAATTTTTTTATTTTGGAGTAGAAAAAAACATTGCAAAGTGTTTAACATTAGGATTAGCGAATCATAGTTTCATTTTAGAAGCTCACAAAACATTTAGCAATTTGATAACGTTACAAATTGGAATAGATGGGCTTCCGCTAAGCAAAAGCTCAACATTGCAGTTTTGGCCTATTCTAGGGTTAGTGGATCAGTGTCTTAAATATGGAGTTTTTATAATTGGTCTTTTTTGTGGGAATTCAAAACCATCAAATGCAAACGAGTTTCTTGCACCGTTTGTTGAAGAAATGAAGATTTTAGAAGACGTAGGAATAGAATACAATTCTGTTACGTACGCAGTTAGGATAAGGTGCATTGTCGCTGATGCCCCGGCACGTAGTTTTATTAAATTTGTTAAAGGACACAACGCATACTATGGCTGTGAACGGTGCTATCGTAGGGGAAAGTGGATGAAACGGGTTGTGTACCCGATTAAAAGCAGAGAGTTTCCGGTACAAACAGAAGAAAGTTTTCGTTCTCAATTATACAAGAAACATCATACTGGTGAAAGCACCATTTTAAATTTAAGCTTGGATCCAGTGATACAAATTCCACTGGACTACATGCACCTAGTTTGTTTGGGAGTGATGAAAAAGTTATTGCTAGTATGGACTGAAGGTCCAAGGCTTCATAAGCTTTCCCCTACACAAATAAAAATTATAAGTGAAAGGCTAATTTCGATTAGAAAATTTGTGCCTAGAGACTTTGTTAGAAAAACACGGTCTCTTAAAGATTTGAAGCATTGGAAGGCAACTGAGTTTCGTACATTTTTGTTATACGTGGGACCTGCTTGTATAAATGGTGTAATTGAGAAAGACAAATTTAATCATTTTGCGCTTTTACATGCGGCAATTTATATTTTGAGTTTTCCAACTCTTAGTAATGACTGGATCGAAATAGCTAACAAGTTTATTCATGAGTTTGTTAGCTTGATTCCCAAACTATATTATAAAGAGTTACTTACTTTTAACATGCATTCTATGCTGCATTTGGCGGATGATGTTCGAAATCTAGGACCAATTAATAATTTCAGCGCATTTCCATTTGAGAATTTCATGCAAAAGTTAAAGAGACTAGTCAAAGGCAACAATTTGCATCTTAGACAGGTTGTAAAGCGAGTCAAAGAGTCTGAGGGCATTGAAAAAAGTGTAACACAGAGATCAGAATTAGTTAATGTTTCAGAACATGAAGGAAACTGTTATTTTCGTAAAAAAGACGGCGACAGAATATATAAATTTGTCAAGAATTTTGAAAATGACTGTTATGAGTGTCTCTATTTTAGAAAATGCAAAAACATTAAATTTCTCCCTTTGTCTAGTTGTAAGCTAAATATGTATTTAGTAAGTAAGCTGTCTAAAAATCCTGTAATAGTTAAGAAAAATGAACTTTTGCAAAAGTGTTTTGTATTTCAAATTGAGTGTTTTACTTATTGTATTCCAATTGTTCATTATGTATGATTAGTTAACTATATAATTAGAATAAAATGTGTCGTTAATGTGGCAATTCAATATTACTACCTGACTATTACACAGTTTCGATGCTGTTTCTTTACTGGCGAAGCACCGATATAGCAAATTATACCTAGCACCGATTTCATACTAAGCCAATGCATCAGCATTGCAATGTAACGGTACTGAAAATGCACTGATTTTCCAACGGTTCCCCGGCACACAATAGGCATAATGGGCTTGCACTGCAAGTGCATGGATACAGCACCGAATAGATGCATACATGCCGACTCTACGCCGGTATGTCAGTGATATAATGTAAAGTAGTACAGGAACTGCATAAACTATGTGCTGGGTGGCCGTACGGGCACGATATTGGTAAAAGGGGCATTCCGGAATTCTTCCGTTACGGCAAAATCGGTACAGTTTTTATAAGTTACCAACACGCTGTGGCTGGCTGGGTTATGTCCCGAATTGAGAAAACACGCATCAAAGCTTTAAAACTGAAACAGTTTTATCTAAACCATTTCTATGCCACTACGAGTTTGGAAGTCTGTACTTTATACTTATGTAATATGTGGGAACTCTGATGGTATTCGTATCATCAAATTCTTACGCCAGAATATACACCGTTACACTGATATAAGTATCGCTGGAAAACTCCATAAAATCATCATCATCAAAGGCTGGTTTTCAGAATTCTTTAATCAATTTACGCACTTAAGCTATTGAGATAAGTTTGTAAACAACGTGTTACAATAAACCAACTTGTGGCTATCCGAAAGTTAATTTTGAAAATTAAATATTTTATTTTCTAATCAGTATTTGAGGTAAATACAGAAAATGAAATGGCATTTTTATTCTATGGATGAAAGACAAAGTTTGGATGATAAGTAAAAATACATACCTAGGATGAGTCGTGCTGCTGGTTTATGTGAAATGTTAGACAAATCATGTAAAGAAAAGAAGCTGCGACGAAAATGAATTATATTACCAACTTTCACTCCTTCCGTTCTTGTCAACTTGTTGATTTTGGAATATCAGTAAATTTGCTTGATTATTTAATCAGGTTAGCCTGTTCACCATTTGCTTGTTAGATTTTTCTAAAAATTAATATTGTTCGAATCCAATAAATTTATGACACACTGGACAATAAATTTACTACAATTCCACTGACAGGTCTGAATCAATATTTTTTGTCGCTTCAAAACACTGCTAATGAGTTGCTACATAATATTTGGATCGCAATCAAGTAGCAATCATCAATGGGAATCTCTTTGATGATACAACAAAATAATATGCATGTAATGTCGATGTCTCATTCTACCCCCAAAAAATCCCAATCGTACCGATACATGACCATTTGATATTTCACCATCAAAAATAATATCACAGCAATTTAGCGGGAGACGTTTTGACTCGCATGGATATACATACATGGATAAAAATCAAAAAGAGAAAGGCAGGAGAAAACGACAAACTCTTCTAGCTATTTTGTCTCTCGTTGCGCACCCTCGCTTTTTCTGTCGAATTGTCTCTTTCTACCCAGAACTCAGCTTTTATTTATTGTTCTGGTTCTAGTTGCCCCATTTATCACCAATCATGCAGTGAATGTAGAAGTCGGGAAATCGTTTCTCCAAAATGTAACACTTTCCCTTGTGATGAGGATGAATGTGTGATATCACGTATAGTTTGATTAACAATGAGTGTTATGCGTGACTTTCCTTCGTATTAAAATAACTTCAATCAGAACCCGTTTTCATAGGAGGAAATACAGCAGGTGTTTGCCCTCTCAGAGACGAAATGCAAGTATGATTCTACTTTTTAGATGAGTTGCTTTTCGTAACGTAACCGTTTTATTCTGAAGAGTGGAGGCGTTCATAAGCCTATTAAGACTATTCGAGAACAAAGGCTGGGTTAAATGTATTCTTTGTAATTTTGTATTCTGGATTGCTATTCTTGCATCAAAATTTAAAATTTAACAACTAAACACGGGGTAATAGCGCGTAAGGTTTCAAAATATCGATGTAAATTATAAGTCTAGGATTGCCACGCACAAAACTGAATTAAGATTGAGTGTCTTTTAAAATGTTTATTTATTTATTTGGACGAGCATGTACACATGTATTGAAGTGAAAGTATTGATTCAACAAATACTTACAGCATATAATACGAAGAACACATGATGTGATTTATTTTAATCTCTGTAGGTTGTTTTATGTAAGCAGGTATAGGATAGTACTGCCCATTATACTGAAAAGTAATTTATTCCACACGGAAATTTGGATAGAATTTGCAGAATTAAACAGTTTTAGCTTAATTATTGACCATTTTACCTTATTAACGCCGTGGAGAAAATATGGCACTTATAAAAAACCGTCCATATCTACGGATACACGAGCACTCTTGGATGAAGTCGTAAATAAAATATACATAATTTTAATGAAACTACGTGATATATTTATGAAATATAAAATTAAACTTAGGGATTAGGGGTATATGCTTACTCGTTAGCATCGTTTCTAGACTTGCAATCAGAGATGGCATACACAATAAATTATTAGATTTATGGCTTCTTTGGTTGCATTTTCTCCCATACATTTTATCCATGATTCGTAATACCTTGGATCTAAGCTACCATTTTTGCAGCATGAAATGCATGCAATTTTGTACGTGTACTTTTTGCGTTTAGTGTACTTCATATCTGTCGGAACGTGATGATGACGCCAACTTTTTGGATTTTTTGCTATAGCTTACTGTTACTATATTGCTTGTCTACTTTCACATAATTATTCTTTGGATTTCACCGTTTCTCTGATCTCTGTAAACATCTTTAATCTGGCGAAACAACCTTGCTGTTGACTTCTTCAAAGAATTTCTTGCTTTAATGGAAATTCATTGGGAAAATATAAATAAACAAGTAAATACATAAGAAGAACAAAGGATTTTGACATGACAAGAGCAGTAAACGATGTTTACATTAATTTGTTTCTTGTTTTTTTTTCTTAAAATAAAGTGCTCTAAATCAAATAAAAATCCATAAGTACGGCATTCCTTAGGGATTCCCAACAACTCAATTCTGTATTAATTTCTGGTGTTTTTTATTTGCATAGTGTTTTCAAATAAGAACAATGTCTGCTGTTTTCGTTTTTATTTGGCACTTCCTGTTTTAACTACTTTCTATCACGAATGAATTATGAATGTATATAAAAAAAATAAGACGATGAGAAAATTTTGGAACTAGAAACTATAAATTTCTACGTGTACATTTTTCTTGCTTCCCTGAGTTGCTTATTGTTTTAGACTTATCTGGAGTCCGTGTCGTCCGTACAAGTCCAGTACGTAAAATAGTAAAATAGCTTTTAGTTAGATATGGTGAAATACGTATTTCGATTATTTTTGGCATTTGGAATTGGAAACCACAAGCTTTTCGTTTTGGCCAACTCGAGAGTTTCGAGACAAATAGTTTTTTTTTAATTATTGCAACTATTGAGAGCTAACGCATGAACTAAACAAGAGGTCTCTAGAGTCTAGGCTATACGGAATCTAGAGTCTAGACTATAACGGAATCCGAAATAATACTAAAAACCAACTTATATGATATTGACTTTTGCAGGGCATGCATGGGCCAGCAGGGACCCAAAATCTAGCTAGCCGATGTAGTAATATGATATTATGCTGGAGATGGGGCACTGTGAGAATTTG
>JAQIWO010000642.1:0-13115 GCA_034695405.1 Entomobrya muscorum | reverse complement strand
GTTATTGGTTCTCAATTAATATTCACTTAAATATTCAGAAATTATACATTTTTTGGAAGCGTTACTAGCATATTTTTCAATGCTATTAATTATGAATTGGTTTTTAAAGAACAATAACATAAGAGCACGTCAAAGCAACATGAGGGACAGTGCTATAGTATAATTGGGGGTTATCCAATGGGTACGTGTAATTTGTAGTTAGAAGTTATAATCTAAGACTAAGAAGGTCATACTGTCGCAGAGAAGATACTTGGCATTAAAGACGGAAACTATTTATCCTTATAATAGATTCAAGGTAGCTATGACAACAACTTTTTAAAGAGGTTGACGGATTTCCATCCATAAAATATTTAACATTTTGTAACACGCTGATAACACAGCTGATGTATTATAATTTCAGTGCTTTTTGGAATGTTGTTGATGAGAATTTTTTAAACAGTCTTATAATTTAAAGTTGACTAAGATTATTACATTTAGAGATATATAATATATTGAGTAATAATGAGTTCTATAAAACTGTGTAATGTTTTGTGAATCGATAATTATTTTGCAAAATGCTTCCGAGCTACAATTGTTATCTCGATCTTGTGACGGAAACTCATAAAAATTTAAAATGTCTACACGATGTATTTAATAAATATAATTCTAACGCTAACGGACGTCGTATTACGTCCAAATGAATCATATAAAAATTAATAAGAAAACTTACATAACCGTTACCCTGCTCATTGACGCGATATGTTAATCTCACAGGTCTAAAGCTACAACAATAATTATTATTCACTGTTCCATATCATATTAACTAATATAATAAATACTTCTTTACAGCAAAATATTCAAATACTTTTTATTAAGAAATTGAAAGGTTTTTGTGCATATTATGTACAAAAAAATACATTTAATGCTTTCAAAAGCTGAACGAGGACTATTTATTCTAAAACAAGTACTCTACACAAAAAATCAAAAATGAATAAACACTGGTTACTATTTATTATTAACAAAGACTTGAATTTATGTTAGCATTTTATTTTTTGTGTTTCATCCAATAAGCAGGATACTACACACTAAAATAATAATTACTAATTCAACGGTAATATTAAATTATGCTTATTAAAATTGTGAGATATCGTTGACATTTTGTCACGACAAAAGCAGGACGGAAACTTTATTTCAAATCTTTAACTGTTTAAGCTAACCAAGAGTTTCGTTCCCTTAAAAGATCAACTGTTTCCATTCCATACAACTGTAAACATAAAACATGAACAAAAAGGAATCAAAAGGCAAACTCTTTTACTTAGTAAACAGTTAGTTAAATTGTTTTAGCCTAAAAAATTACTTGGTCCATACGGAACATATAAAAGTAAAATTCAATTGTTTTAGAAAATTAAACGAGACCAAACCTATTCTTAAAAGGAATACATGAGATTAAATTTGGAAAAAAACCAGATTCTTTGAATTTAATAAGAATTACTACCCTGATTTAAATGTATAAAAATTTAATCAACTTTAGTTTTTTTTGGAACCACCTAGATTTTCTTTTCTGTATGGCTAGGGGTTTTTCACAACGCTTGTGGTTTGCATGTTGAATTTTGGAAAGAATTTAAAATTCAATTTACTCATTTTCTAGACGAACCGTGACTTAATCAAGCCTTTTTGATACCCGATAATAAAGTGGAGAATATTAATAGATATTTTTAGCCAATTTGACTATAATTATTTTGTTTATCGTACGTATTGTGTTCTTGTAAAATAACTTGATCAACCTCACAATAATTGAAATTGAAAATAACTTGAGTGGGCTGGAATGTGTGCTAAACACAGCCTGTTTGTCAAAAACATTATTATTATCTTTAGACAGAAGACCTTACAAAAAGCGGTGGGTTAAAAGCTTAAAGCAGGGATGCCATTTCGGACCTAATAAGATAAACAGGATGTCGTAAATTCATAGGCATAACAGCTACATTTACTTGAACCACATTCAAACATGGCTATATTTATTTTTCCCTTCGAGCTAAACATTCTTTTCGTTTACGAACGAGGATACATTTTGAACAAAATTTCAGGTCTGGGTTGAAGATGTCATGCTCCAATTTATTATTAAATTTATTATTCTATTAACTAAAATTCGATTATTGACTTTATAACAGGATTATATGTTGCGTCTACCCTACACACGAACAACTTAGATTCGGTCAGTGTACTTAGGTAACTTCACGTACGTACATACAGGCTAAAATACTATATATCTATTAACACCAATTTGAAAACACCTCGCTATTTACAGCGTTAGCGAATTAACTAAGCGGTTTTAAAACTATATCTCAACTATGGTGACTGCAATACAAAAACGAGCATTTGACCATCTAATTCAAGCTTTCAGCTACATGCCAGCTTTTCTGCTAGTTTGGAATTGCGAATATTCAGTACTTCATGTTACTAATTCCAAAAAATGCTACTTCAATTCTGATTTTCATTCCTTCTTAACCTGTCCCTCATCTCTGGAAGTTTGTATGTGAGTCTGGCTCATTTGATGATTCAAGAAAGAGAAAATTACAACATGGGAATCATGGCTTTACATGTTACTGGCGCAACGTTCTGTTTCCTGATGGTATACTTATCAATTTTGCTGTTTCATCATAAGGAGGCAGTTCTTGGATTCAACGCTCTCATAGGTTATCACAGTCACTTCAGACGTAAGTCTTTTACATTAAACCGTTAATAAGGTCATTACATGTTTTGGGACCTTGTGTATAGCTGATAGTGAATTTATATTGAATCCAGGAACTACTCTAAATCGTAACTCAGCTGGAATCAATCTTACCGATTATGGTTGCATGATAGTGTCGTTATCATTACCCCAAATTCCATTTCTTATTTATTTTTCCTCGATTTATTTGAACATTGATCCATTCTTCTATATTTTTGAGGATTTGTTTCCTCACCTGAAATATAATACGGAGTGGACTTTCTTAAGTATAATTTGTTTTGCAACTCGGGCGGTTACAATGCTAGCAACATTTGAGTGCTGCCGCACCCTGGGAAATGCAGGAATGAATTCGGTGATTCTTGTCGACATTTTTCGAAAAATATTGGAACACTTGCTTTGGGAACTAAAAGGATCCCACGAAATTCTTCCATGCATTGGAAACTTCAAACAAGGTTTCTTGATTCACAAATGCGTTAATTTATTCGTAGAGGAATATGTATCAGTCTTTACATCTTCTTTTTTCTGGCTGCTTGTGGTGGCCGGTTGGCTGCTTATCAGGGCGTATGGAATTATAGGCGCGTTCCTTTATGTCATGGTTCTAATTTCTGCTGTGGTAATTTTCTGTACGACGTTTGTATTTCTATTTATTGTAGCGAAATTTACTGAAGTATCTTTGAAAATAAAGCAAATGCTTGAGAATTTAGCAAGAAGTAGTTGTTTGAAGCCTCATTCATTGCAACTCAAAGTAGACAAAATTTACAATGTACTAATTACAAGTTCTTTACAGGCATTGCGGCTACGTTATAAGCCGTTCATTAATATTGAGAGGCTATTAATTTTTTGTATTGGAGACCAGCTTGCTAATAGAATTATTGATGCTTTACTCGCTTTTCGACATGTTTAGTCCGCCGAAAGTATCGTATTATGAGTCATTGCTCGTCTAGCATCAATAAGAAATTAGAAATGTTATTTAAGTATTTACATATTTATAAATACATCTAGTCGAAAAACAGTATTTTAACTTCTCTTTTAGCTTAAATAATTATTAAACTATGAATAAAAGCTAATTCTGTAAAAGAAACACGCATATAACATAGGTAGACATGTCCAGCATCAAAAATAATTTGATTATTTATTTTAACAAAATAAACACTTTAAAAGCATATTGCTTATACATATTGTTTTAACATTGATATTTTAGTACATATAAAATCATACCACAAACTTCATATATGTGATAGAATTATATATTGTAAATTACGACAAGAATTATGAGACGGGTCTCAATACTTGTTTCTTTTGAAAAGTAGGGCAAGGGTTTTATTTTGGAGTGAATGTTTTGATGAAACATAAATATGTTGAACATGTAATAAAAGATTGAAACAGATTGAAGAGCATTGAAAAGTAAATAGACTGACATTACGAGAAATTTTTTATGAGTTAATTTTTATTCTGCATTTCTAAACATTACTGTACATTCAAATGTTTTTTTTACAACCAATTAAGGCTTATAACGTCGCAGGCATACGAAATTCACATGTTTAATCCATAAATGTAACTAACCTACAATTCGAGTTTTTTTTAATTTCATTGTTCACCCTTACATGAAGTATTTTTCGGGTTCCTAAAACTCGGGAAGCTTATAACCAGCCTAGTAATAATCAGGTCTTGTAAGTAAGTTATAAAAAATAATTTGAATACTACCAGAAAATTTGATTACTAAATACATACAGCGCGCAAAAAGATTTTAAAAAAACTTCAGTAAAATTTATACTAAAATTTTCAATGATTGCATGACCAAGACTAGGATTTATGACTAACAAAACAAAAAAAAATGCGAAAACATTTAAAACAACTCAAGACAATTCGATCATAATTAATAATGTTAAATGCAAACTAGTAATCAAATAGAAATTCACCAACGAGAACATACATTTTGAACCGGAAAATACTACTTGTCATCACTGTGTCGCTCCTGCCAATGATCTTTAATTGTTTGTTGGTCCAAATACAGACATTTCTCTATGACGTGGCAGTGTCCACACTCAAAGCCAAAGTAGGCATTTTTGTGAAACTTTGTGTTGTGACCTTTCAAATTATCGCAGCTCAAGAAACACCCTCGACAAACCGGGCAACGATACAACCTGCCGTATTTCTCTGTCTCAAGGTGACGTTTCCATGCCTTCATATCTGAAATGCTTTGGCCGCACTTGCACTTGGAACCTCTGGAGTCTCCATCTTTTCCAGGGATCAGCACATGCTCACGGAAAGAATCAGATGAAAGGGGTGCCGATGATGTTCGGGACGAAGAAGCAATGTCAGGATGATGCTGCCACCGGGACTTGCGTACCATGTTGCTGAGGAAAAAAGGTAAAAAAAGAAGAAAGTATGATGTTGATAGATTATGTATATGACTTTCCATTGGAATTCAAGATGTTTTGTTAACAAAAAATTAGCAAATCTTATCTATTTAAAACTTACTGGACTATTTTTCGGTGAGCCAAAAGAGCGGATCCACCGCAAAACACTTTCTTACACTTGCTACACCTCTGTAAACCGTTTTTTGCCTGGGTCGCGGTGATCTTTTTGTGACTTCTGGATCCTTGGAGCTGCTGATGCTGGAATGGTGCCTGGCTATGAACGTGCTCCATATTATCATTCTTTTAAACTGCTCCTTGAATTTTCCTTCCGTATTGTGATTTCTCTAATTTTGCGTCTTTTTCTTCAGGTGAATTCTCAAAGTCATAGACGAAGGCTTCGTTGATCGCTTTTTTGGCTTTGGCACTCTTGTCGACGTTCGCTTGGATGGCTTGGTTTGAGCTGGTCGCCTGAGAAGAGAAGTTCATTAATAAGATCATCATTTGGAGCCGAATCTCCATTAATGTTGGCGCTTCATTCTACAGCAGGAGTCACGGCCAAAACCGAGGATCGGCTTGTTCGGGTTCCAGCGCATTGATTGAAGTCGGAGGGCAACGATTCAATTTCTTCAGAGCCATCGGAAATGCTCGAGATAGAGTTAGAAGATCCTGTGGGCAAAATCCCAGAAGGTGGTGGTGATGAGGAACTGGGTTCCCGACTCTTTAAGGGGTTCATCAATATTGCTGCTTATTTCTTCGCTTGCGCGAATATTTCTTCATATTTCGATCCGTCATCCAAGCATTTCTTCAATTGGATGAGCAGCCGGTGTAGATATTCTGAGGATACCTGATCTATCTTGAATTCTTCGGGGGACTTGCTACAATCTTGAACTTACCGAACACATTCAACAAGTTTCAAATGATTCTCTGTCATCTGCTCCATTTGGTCCTTTAAAGCTTGGATCTGGTTTTGACCACGGATCCTTTCATCTCCCAGTTTCTTCCTATCAGCTTTCAGTTCTTCCTGGGGTTTCTGGCAAGTTTTTTCTTGCTTTGCGAGCTCCTTTTTGGGTACCTCAAGTTCGATTTGCAAGCTCCTGATCGTTTCCTCTGCGACTTGATCAAAAAGTTGGACTCCTACAGCCATTGTAACCGACATCGTGTGGTTATTAACTTCCTGTTCCAGCTCCTGGTTCCGTTTCTTAGGCAGTTCCAACTTCTCTCGGTTCGCTTTATCCTTCTGTTCCAATCGCATGTTCCTGATTTGGAGATCGCCCACCTTCCATTTTAAATTGTTGACGTACTTCAAAACGCCAACGGGTAGACCCAATATAGACAATTGGGTCCCATCAAAATGTTCTGGGTTATTATTATTATTATTCTCCATTTTGAATGATCAACTTCGAAAAGCAGAACTGCTTAGTTGGTCCAGTGCAGCAGGTGGGGGTTTGGTCTCCTTGAGGATGAAATAACCTACAAAAAATGAGAACAGACCAGCATAAAAATTACTAATTAATTGGCAACGAACAATAACATTATTTAACTGCATATTCTAATATAATAGCACAGCACACACACAGCATTAATTTAAAGCTTAATATTCTCAGTTCGCAAACAACATTTAAAATAAACTGTATTTACTAATAACAATAATGAGAACCAACATGGAACAGGTTCCGAAGGACTCGTGGTCTCGAACAATCAACAAACAATAAACTTAGCTCTAATTTTAAATTTTTAACCGACAATTTTCAAACCTTATTGTTACTGATTGTTAGTAGATTTTACTATTGTATTTGAAATCACTACTACACTCACTAGTTTTGAAACATTTAAATTATTTCCTGTAACTTTTAACCTCTGATGTAGAATTCAAAACAAAACCAGCGAAAACATTATTTCCTGAACTTCTAAATTCTAAATCATCCAACAACAGAACAGATAATAAAACTTTTCGCTGCGTGGCTTTGCTTTGGTTCACTTCACTTCATCCGCCTTCGAAAAAAAAGAAGTTCATTTCTTCCTGTCTGCCAGCTTGAAGACAACTAGGGAGCATTTACACGCGGCAGGCATCTTCACCTCGTTGTTTATTTGGGTGGGTGTATCCACGCAATCAACTAAAAATGAAGGTCGAGAAAAAATCCAAATGCAACAGCCTGCCAGTTTGTGTGAGCTTGATTTATGAACGTCTCCTTGTGCTGTCATATTCAACAGACAGAGAAACACAGAAGCTGTGGGTGAGTGCGGCTTTGCTGCTTGTGGTGGTGGTCTGGTGTGTGCAAAAAAAAATTGTGTTCACGTTTTTGCTGTTTTCGGAGGTTTAAAAAAAGTGAGTTTCCCGCTTTCTATGACTTTGATTTGGTAATGATAAATCAGATAAATGGGGTGGTGTGAGTTCAAGTGTATACATACATTAGCATTACGGCTGAATGTTACATGAATCCCCACTTGCCTGTTGGGAATGCATTATTTTCATGGACTTTTTTTATGTATGTATTTTTTTAAAACAATTTCTGATTATTAATTATGAATATGTAAATATTTAATATATGCACTAGTAGATATGATTATGTTAAAGCATGTGTATAACATTATTAGCTATAGAAGATAATATTGATAAAGTGCAATTAATAATTATTATTCTCCTCTCGAATGAACCTAAATGTGAAGTATGATGTTTAAATGTAATTTATGTTAGCGTTTGCACAACAAGCAAGTAAAACTTTTGTTGATTTATTTTTTTAATTTAAGCATTAAAAATAAATAGGTACACACATGTTCAAATACATATTGATATCAATGTAATTAATTTCTACTTCATTGTTCATATTTTCAATGCTAAATAGGTATATACTTGTGTATCCGTTTACCAGCTTTACTTTAGAAAGGCTATAAAATACTTACTCCAACTTAATGTGTTTCATATCAACGTATCTCGTATAAATATATTATATATCTAGGTACATAATTAATCACTATTTATAGGCAATTATAATAATAAGCTTGTGTTGACGTATGTATTCACCGATTATCATTATGCATCATGTCAGTCTACGGTCAACTACCTACATAACTTCGACCTCAGAGCTCAAAACTTAGAGTTTGGAGCTTGATTGTAGACTGCATGTCATACTTTAAATACACAGAACAGAATGTTTTGTCTTAAATTATTGACTTTCCTTTTAATTTTGTTATTTTGTTTTCGTTTAAATTATTATTACAGAAGAAATTAAGATATTATCGAACCTATGAATATATCCGAGTAATTTATTTAAATTTTCAACCTAAAATTTACAAAAGGTTGACTAATGATTTGTGGCTAGTAATGCCCTAAATGTTCCCCTCACCACACCCCTGAAATAATTCAATACACTTAGCCTTCCAATCACAAACTGATTCCCACAACAATACAAAATGGGCTTACAACTCTTATGAAATCTTTTCATTTGCCGATTCTGCTCCTGAAATCCCCAATTTTTTCGCTTCCACGACCTCAAGGTTTTACTTCCTCCCACATAAAACAAACAGCCCAGCTCTAAAATAAAGGTCCAGAATCCCATCAATAAAATATCGCCAACTACCATTGGTGCCTTTGTCAGCATTTTAAGTTGAGTCCAATATCGGCACAATACAAACGTTAAATATATTATGGTCATCATTGATAAAGCATTAATAACTAAAAGGTAGATTCCAATATTACAACATAAAAGTACGTTTTGGTGTAGCACCTGCATAGATCTATAAAATAACCGTACTTTGTCAGTTTGTCTTAAGGCTTCACTACACAAATAATTTTTCCGTCCTACATTTAACTCTCTGCTAACAAGAAAGTAAACATAAAATGAGTAGACTATAGCCAAACTACCAATCGAAGCTGCACTTGCACCTAGTGAGCATGATAAGTAAGAATGGTAAAGAATTGAAGCAATTTTCACCAAGAAAGTTGCGTGTTTTTGGGGTACAAGTCTTCCAAGGAAAACTGCGCCGCAAGGATCAAATAAAAGGTACAATACAATAAACGCCACCAAAAGAATACAGCTGAAATAGAAAGCAACTAAAACAATTTCCAGAAGTAGAAATATTCCGATTGGTTTGTTGGGATTGAACTTTGGCATGTATCCATCTAAAATAACAATATAAAAATATCAACCTAAGTCTTTCATTAAGAATCAAATGTATTGCATAAGAAATGTATACCTATTTAAATTTGCTTACATTGAATATGTTGCATTAGACCAGACAGCGCGTTCGAACTTGCACAAACATGCACAACAAATAGTTTTTCGATTGTGCAGACAAGAAATAGCAAGTTTAAGCCAAGCCACCACGACAGTGAAAGATGAAAGTCTTCAAGCGTTTCCGTTCTTGGATTTAACAAATTTTGTGTGATAATTACAAGTGCCAAAAGAATCCAAGATAGGAGAATTGCACAAGTTCGATAATTTTTGGGTTTGCAGGTTTCGTCTATTTTGAATGTTTGAGAGGCTTGGGAATATGTTAAAGAGCTGGCACCAAATTGACGTGCTGTATTTAAGCTAAGAGTTAGCATTTTGCTTACGCGTTTGCTAAACATTGTATATATTTTTTGGTATTGATTAACCAACAATGTAGATTTTGGGCAAGGGGTTATTTTTTAAGTTTTGGACTCAATGCCAGTCTAACTTTCAACTGACTTTTGTAGAAAGATATGTAAGTATATTTTGTTTGCTCTATAGGAAGTCAGACGTCAGCAGAGTTTAAATCAATGGAGCTAAAATCAGTTAACGAATTCAATTGATATTTGAATGATTACATTAGTCGTTAAAAGAGCTTTCATACAGCTGTACAGGTTTGTAAGTTAAAGTTTATTTTTAAAAACATTTTTCATTGCATGGATGGTTTATGTGTGTTAAAAACGCTTTGTAGGTATACCACGCAAAATGATTTTAATTAAGATTTGAATACGATAGAGTTTGGCTGTTGTAATTTCTGGTTTACCTATCATGTATTAATATGACATATATTTAATACAAAATAAGCTGTGTTTTAAACTTTTGCTACGTAACTTTTAGACTTTTTAAATGAAATTTAAGACTATGACTGTAGCTATAACTGTATTTGATATAACTTTGTAAAACTTTGTAAACCTTTGTAATACTTCAACATAATATGCCATCAGATATTGAAAACGAGCAATTACGATAAAATCTTTCGTTACGCTGTTTTTGCATTATTATAGCAAATTTAAATCCTGTTTTCGGATAAACAATTTTTCATTTAATTTTCAATCAGTTTTTGTATCCATTTACAATAAAGTTTAGAAGGAATCACCTTGAACTAAAAGTTAAAAAGTAATCTGGGCGTAATTTATATCATGGAATGAACAACTTGGTCTTACTATAAGACAAAAGATGAAAAAAATTTGTTTGCTCTTCTAAATCCCCCCTATTTTCTCCGACGACTTGATTTAAGCACGAATACGATGCTATGCTGGGAAACGTTGTGTCTATAAAAGTGGCACTTTTCCTATCCCGTTGGTTTTCCTACATAAAAATTCAATTATTTTCATGCTGCTTCAACTAATTACTTTTTACTCAGTTGGCGAGAAAACATTTTACTTTTTAATACTACGATCGGAAGAAAAATAAATTTAAAATTTTGTTTTTAAAGCTTACAAGGAGACGATTTGGTGTGTAATTTCGGATGAGGTATCTTGTAAAACAGTTATAGTTAAAGCAGAGTACTTCCAGGAAATTTAATAATGACTTTTCTCCCGACGTTTTAAACACAAAAATGGATTTCCTCTGGTCTTTTCCATGTTATTTTTAATTCAACTAAACACTGTTATTTAAAAAAAACAATTCTCTCAAATCTGTTTTTGTGCAGTTTTTAACGAATATAGTGTGTGAGAGCTAGGGTTTACAAAATTTTTTTTAAATACGGTAAACTTAAAAATGATGTTTGTAACAAATTTATATATTTAGTTTGTGATTGCTGGCGCAATACAAATTACATGGGTTTGTAATGCGGAAGATCAAGTTTTTGACTCAGTAAATGCTGCTGTATTTAACTTATTTCTTTTAGTTGATGGAATATTTTTATTTATAAGAGCACCAAACTCTAGCTGGAACATTTTTCAAGAACCAAAACTATTGAGGTTACATCTTGGAGTCTACTCTTGTCAGTAGTGATAAAAGATTTGGGTTTAATGCGACGGTTATATGAAAATACTAAATCACAAACCTGAAAGCCATGAAGCCTGTCCGGTTTGCTGTATGGTTAAGCCAACCCCTAGAAAAACATAAGAAACTAGAAGAGTGTAAACTCTGAAAAATAATACCGAAAGATGTAGGGAAATTTCATTAAAAATGTATGTGACCACTATATGGACTCTGGTCACACCTCGACAATGGTCTAAAATTGTTTGCATCGTGATCCGGCGAAAATTTTAAAAAGTTGCCATTTAAAATGCATGTGACCTTGTTTGGCGACCCCAGATCCCCGACCCCAAGGTGTATAGGGGTCTTAAGCTTGAAGTTGCTTATTTTTATGACCTAAGGTACCTGTGTACCAAGTTTGGTGCCAATCCACCCAATAGTTCCTGAGATTTCGTGTCCACATACAGACAGACAGACAGACAGCAAGATGATCTCATTAACTACCTCTTACAAATCTACGACTCTTTCGGTAGTTAACAAGTAGAATGGTCCCGTTTCATTGCATATCTTACTCTGTTGAAGTTCATAGCTTTACTGCTTGGTTGGGAAGCCCACGTCAGTTGTTAAAATATTGGTCGTCGTTTAGCAGCAGTTTTGTCTCGTACAAAGTACCAGTGCTCATTTTTCTCTGAAAGTTTCTTTAAAGCATTCACTTAATATTTGGAAACCAGCAATATTTCAATGAGGTCGCCATTCCTCTGCTTTTCTTTATCTGGAAAATTTTCAATCGGGTGTTCAGGTTTCCATTTTCGTAATTTGTTTTAATTTAGTTGCAATACAACATTATCCCCGTTAAAAAATCGTACTGTAAAATTTGACGTAACTTCACGCGATTTAAGGCCAGAGGTATACCAATTTAAACTATCCAAAGTTACCACTGATCCCTCTAGGCATCTTCTCGAATAAGTGTACATTGACATCATTAGAAGACCTCAAACCTACTTTGTAGTGCGCGTTAGATTTTAATTGAGACATTTTTTCGCGAGTAGTGTTTACATTTACAGAGGTGAATTATTACTGATAGCATTTAGCTTATCAAAATTAAAAATTTTTCAGAAATATTGAAATATACCGATCCGCTCATTTCGCGTACTAATAAGTTATTACTGGTTTTATATTCTTTTGCAGGTGAAAACTGAAGCCTTACGCGTTTTCAAGTTTTAAAGATTATTTATTTGAACTCTGTTTTGGTTTATAACATAAGATGTAAGCTTCAAGTACTTAGAGCTAATACTTTTGCTAAAATTTAGTTAAGGGATATTTTATTGGAAAATTCAGTGCAAAAATGTGAAGTACAGGTGCGAAATATAGTCATTCTGTAGTAAAAATTTATTATAGCGATTTATTTGGGCATGTTAATTTGGTACCATCTTACGCGAGGTTTCGTTTTAAGTAAGCAGCTAACAAGGAACAGTACCCAAGTGTATAATGAGTTGAGAGTTCTCATTAGCACTGTCAGAATCACCTTTCTTCGTACATCAAGATGTGATAAAAACTATTCTGTAAAACAAACATTTAGTAGCCTTAATTAAACAATTATTGAAACGGAGACCGCGCGCGTCAAGCCACAGCGCAGTAAGCAGCTACTCGTTCATACGTACCCACAAAGTGAAAGTAAGAGAGTGAAAGGAAAAAACCGAAAAAGAGAAAAATCGCATCAAGATAACAAAGCGTCAACAGCTACATCTCTCTCTTCCTTTTTGCTACGATTCGGGCTTTCTGTTTATCGGCCTTGCTGTCTCGCTTGTCTCATCCTCTCTTTTACTCGTTCTCTCTCTTACTCGTTCTCTCTCTTACTCGTTCTCTCTCTTACTCGTTCTCTCTCTTACTCGTTCTCTCTCTTACTCGTTCTCT
>JAQIWO010000641.1:0-13119 GCA_034695405.1 Entomobrya muscorum | reverse complement strand
TGGTGGTGGTGTGGGTGAGGGGGTGCAGTGGAAAACACTGGTCAAAGAGCAGTAGGTGAAGAAAGTTCGTAGTGAATGGGTGCCGGCTCATCATGTAGATGTTGCATATGATGAGGACGAGGTGGAGGCAAATGTTGTGCATGATGAGGATGAAGATGTGGTGCTGGGTGGTGAGGTGGCGGAGGGCAAAGTGCGCTACGCATGATATCATCCGTATTTGGACAGTGAGGACGTGGACCCGGTTCCGGGGTGTACGTGAAAGTAAGTCCAGTAGCATAAATGATCCCATCACTGCGAACCAGGGAGACTGGCACCTGGGTGGGCTGACGCACCCAGAGCCACTCGCCACGGAATGCAGAAATATCCGGGACAACGCATAGCATGCTCTCTTGGCATCTGAACATGGTTTCAGCTTCAACGTCGCCAAACCAAACCCGCAAGTTGGGGGAAAAGTTTTCTCCAGTTAGTTCCAGCATTGCTACGTCTCCACCACCGTTCAACTATTAGGAAAAGAAAAGTAAAAAAATTATGGTTAAAAAAATTAATAGACCAAACTGCATAGAATTGGGAAAACGTGACGTTGCACGTGCACTAAAACTGCAGCACGTGCTTGCTTGGGAATCTGTCAAACCTTTTCACATAATAAATTCTACAGCAGTTATATAGTACGCTTTATTGTATGATCATCTGTCAGACATTTTTGTTTTTGTGGTAGTGTATAATCATATCATAATATAGCAATAATAATACAAAAAAACGACACAAGTGAATGGAAGTGTGTTGTATATATTTTGTGTGGTAAAACATTTTCTTCTTTTCTCGTGTATGGTTACACTATTATTTTTTCCCGGTGTAATGTAAAAACAGAAGACAAAAAATGTTTATTTCCCTGTGTCTTTAAAAAAAAATCAGGAATGGACGGGAGGAGTAAAAGGAGAGGCGCACTCCCAGCAAAAAAGGACAGATGAAAGATATGAGTGTCTCCTACCATTGCATTTTTATGCTCTCATTTAACCCATTTCATACTTTGAAATAAATATAGTTGACGCCATTTTTACTGCTGCTACACGATCTCTCTTTCTCTGTTTTATAGATACAGCCAAAAGCCACTTACAGAGAAGGATATAGGAAACTATTTTTTATATTTTGGGTGTTATGTATGCAGTTGTTTTAAAATTGTTGTATTTTTTTCTAAAAAAGAACGTATCAACTGCTATCAAACCAATAAAGGAGAAAAAGTATCCAGAGAATATGGCACCCGTGCCCAAGCCAGGCAGGAAGAAAAATCCAATTTTCATTTTTTTTACACATAACAAGTTATATGAACGTATTCCATCTGTTTGTCTCTCCGTCCCCGTGTACGATTAAAATAATATAAAAAATGCTACTTGCTTGGGTACACGATGGTGGTGGTATGGTAGATGAGTTCCTTGCCTTTCATGAACTTGCAACAAATAATATTATTATTATCCTTATCTTTAATAAAGCATCAGTACAATGGTGGCAACTTTTTTGAAGTATCATACAACAAGCACGCAAGTATTGCACACATTCAGCAGTAATTTTTCTTGCTTGGATGAGAAAAAAACAGACGACAATAATAATATGAAAGATGCTGCACAAGAAGACACACATGTCGTGTTTCGCCAATATTCTGATTATATGAATGTATCTACGATTGCAATGATACAGTACCTTTGTTGGTGGCAACAACATGTTAAATCTTTTTAGGAAGTATGACGCACAATTTTTTAACCGTTTAACTTTCATGAAAAAAAAGTTTTTAATATAATAATAAGAGAGGGAGTAGTGTTCACATCTCATGTCATTTTTTTACACCGTAATAATTCCTATCTTGATAAATAAAGCGAAAAAAATGAAGCAATTTTATTGATATAAAAGAATTATTTCCGCTTACTTTTTAGGATTCTCATTTTTAAGTGATACATTTTGGACTAGAAAACTTTATTTCAATGCACGTAACAAATTTTCCAATGCAGCTTAGTATGACTTTTAAAAAGATGGATATGGTTTATAAACTTGCATAAGCACCATTCCAAATTTTCGTTACATTTTTACAGATTCATCTAATAGCACATTTTACATAAATAAACAGCCATAGTAAATTTGTAAGAATCATTTTCACAATGTTGTACGATTGGCTGGTATACACGAGATCAACGATGATTTATAAAACAACAGGTGGGTTCACACAGATATTTTACCTTCTACACATTCACAACCACAACCACACAATATAGCAACACACGGAGTATCTTTCCTTTCCAGACAACACGTATTCAATCCCACACATATTTCCAACTTTTATCCATCCTCTTTTTTTCCACTAATGATCTGCTCTGTACTGCACACCGCTCTGCGCCTACACAACCTGGTCTGTGTCGGTTGGATTTCACAGGTTTACAACCTGGCAGGTAGGCGTGGGCTAGTCTCGCATTGGATCCTTTTTTCTTTCCTGCTCGCACTCACCTTAACACATTCACCTGGTGGATAGCTTTTGATACATCTGCTAATACAATACACCACCTGTTTCATTCGCTCCATCAAGAATCCAATAGTGAGCGACCCTTTCTTCAGTGTTCAGAGAGGAGCACTTGTACAGTCTCACAAACAGGTTAAAATACATGAATGCTGATTGAGGTGTGATGACATTATGATATGGAGCCTTTTATTTTCAAAAACTCTGTTTGCTACAACGCTCCACTGTGAACTGGATAAGTTATCCGAGGAGATTTCCCAGCATCAGTACTGAAGTAGGTCATCCTGAATATAATATTTTTCAGACTGAAAAATAAACGTAATGCCACAACACGCTAGTCCTTGTTCTAGCTAAATGGAGGTAGCTATGTACCATCATCATGCGAGTTAAACTTTCATATTGCTTTTGCCCAACAAAAGCATATAGACTCTTCAAATCTAATCAACAATCTCATTTAGTACTAGATGGATTTTTTGGACGTTCATCTTACCTATTATACACGGTAACAGGATAAACTTAAACAAAAAAGGCAAGCTGTGTGTGTAGTGTACACACTACAAAACCTTTCTTAAAACCCATACCAAAAAAATTAAGATAAACGCGACTCTTTCAGTCTCACGTAAAAACGAAGGAATAGTATAATCTGTACATACATACGGACATGTATCGAAGAATCGAAAAAGGTACATAATATCTGGTAAATAGAATGGGCATGGGAATTTCACATGCAACACTGCTCTGAGAATACCACTGGGCTTACATCATATTATTATAACGCAGACATACAGTTTTTCTATCCAGTTCAATATAAGATAGAGAACTTTATGTTTCATGGATCATCGATATTTTTCCAAGATAATCTATGTTGAGCTGAATGATACCTTTCGGTTTATATCAGCTACTCCTTCTATATATATAAGCATGTATTCAGCTTATATACTCAAGGTACACATAAAGCATTTTCAGATGACAAACAAAAAAGGTACTTCAAAACATTATCCAAAAAACATAAAAATCTACCTTCCAGGAGCCAAAGAGCAAGCAGTGGAAGAGATAGATGAGGATAAAGGGAAGAGCGAAATGACTAACTCGTTTATATTCTCCAAGGTCTACTAAATTTTCTTGCTGCTCTAGAAAAGGCAAAACTCACAACGGTATCACTTATCTCATAATATGGTATACAAGAGGGAATCCGAAAAAATACTCAGGTCCACGACGACGGCTACACCTACGTTAAAGGCCATATAATATTACATGCCTACCTTTTGTTTCAATCTGGCTTGGCTATCGGCGCAACGAAATAGACAAGAAATGGACCAAAAAAGCCTTAAAAGTTATCTAAGCATATTATTTAGGTAGGTATATACACATTTGAGAAATTAGTAGACTCCATTACAGGATTTCATTTTAGATGATGAGCCAAACCAAACCCATCTAAAAGTTTCTTTGTTGCTTCAATCTTTAATGCTCACACATCTTCCAAGCACAAAGATTCGAAAGCAGAGTTTTCCTTGTTGGCACTTTTGGAGAGCTAACAAAAGGCATAAGAACACGACACGAATGAATGTCTGATTTGATATTATGGGGTAAAATACCAATGTGTTTAATATGCTTATCTTGAATTTTCTTCTTCTTCAAACACTATATAGCATGGATATATACCAAAGCTTTAAGTTGAGAGATGCACACAAATAAATACTATGGCCATCAAACAATAAAAGGAAGTAAATGCCTGTTATTATTATTGTTTTATACCTACAGCCGTATATACACATGCCCCTGTGCACTCCGCTGTCACCTTTTCTTTATTTATTGTTATAATTCTGTTGAGAAAAAGACGACGACGATGTCGTCAACTGATAAATGGTTGGTTGTTTTGAAAACCTGTTTAAACAATGACCACCATTGTTTGAGCTAATGAAGAAATTTAATTTTACTCTGACAGAGAAAAAGAGGGCCATGAAGAAGGTTGCAGAGGAGACGTGAGATGAATATTTCCAGTGGAGGTATGCACATGTTATATACGTTGCTGGCTTGGTTTTGGCTCTGTTGTTGCCTTGTAGGTATTTTATCATTTTCATTTTACTGAAGATACATACATATATTACAGTTTTCCCACAAACGAAAACAAAGAACAATGTAAGCTTGGTATACGTATAGGAAATACGTGCGCATTAAATTTCGTTTCTTGACAATGTTTATAATTTTATTTCCGAAATGTTTGTAATACGGCGAATACTTCATAATACTTTATAGCTCCACAGAGCTATATGTATTTATTTTAAATAGTGTCATACGAGCTCTCATTATGCAAAGGTAGGTATGTATGAAGTAGAAGTATAATAATTTTGTGCCTTGATGGCGTTTTCTCAATTTTGGTGTGCAGAATTCAAAATAAAAAATATCCACAGTAATGTCATCTTTAGCACTTTAATTTGCTGCGTATAAACCATTGTGGTGTGAGTAGATAGCTTCAAGTATTTGATGTTTATCAGTGTAACTCGAGTATTTAGCTTCAACAGAGAGCAGATGTGTTTTTGTTGAAATTTTCTGCTTAAAGAAACAAAAGAGTAAGAGTGTTTCTGTGAGATAAAGCTCAAATTTTACAAATGCGTGATTTTATCTGTGTTAAATAGTTCGACTATTATTATTATGGATGGTAAAAATATGTGCATTTTTATAAATATTTATGTTTTACTTCCATGCACAGCAAAGGTATAAATGAGTCACCTTCACCTTACAGTTTACACACAGATATTATTACTCCCGCATGAAACTTTCATGCATTAACCAGCAGAGATTATTCAGGTTAAAAGTAATGAATGAGACTTTTTGTCTTGGGAAAAAAGGTGAAGAGCATAATATCTTTGATGTGAAGCTTCCTTTAGAGTTTTGTTTTAGGTATGTATGCATATGCATACCTATATATCCGTACATGAGAGCCTTCTGTACATCAACAGTTCACCAAAAAATGTATGGAGGTACTCCACTAACTCCACGTATGTATATGGCTCAAAAATATTTTGAAAGCTACAGTACGAAACATTGTAGCATAGGTACATTTACACAGCCGTGTTGTTAATGAATGAGTCATTTGTTCTTTGGCATGGTATATGGCTTCTCTCTGTACAAGACAAGTTCAATTAGGGTCAATAATATATGAGAAAAATACCATAATGCCACACTCGGATTATCATATCATGCGACAAACTTTCCAAAACATGAACTCTTTTACCTACACATAATATAATAATAAGTTTATAAGAGACACAGCATGATTGAAAGTTTTTATATGTACCGTTTTGAAAAAAAATGCAAAACGGTAAAATACACAAAAAAGAATTCTTATGGAAAGGCAAGAAGGTGTAGAGATATAATATGGCATATGGAAGTCATAATAAAAATGCCCTCTTTTTTCTTCAACTGTTTTTGAACACAGAATAATGTTTACTGTCGTTTATCAAGTCATATACAGTATAAACTTCCACACACAAACATGTCTTTATATATACATAGCGTTTACATTTTATTTACAGTCGCAATGAATTTTTTTAGATTGCTCCTTACGATTTTTTATGTGCAAAGGTGAAAGGAAGAGTTGAAAACAATTTTTCACGCGGTTACTGTCGCCCTCATAAAAGTAACCTTTTTTGCCCTTGTGCTCACATTATTGCACTTTTGAAGGAAAAACTACAACACATAACACATCTTTGTTCCTATATTATTTTATACCAAACTTTTACAACTTTCTTTGTGAAGGAGAAACCTGTTTGCTCGTCGTTTTTTATTGTGTAGACACACGGCAGGCAAAAAAATTGTATAAAAAAGAGGAAGAAAAAGAAAACTTTTGCTTCACTTGATATTATGATCTCATAAAATTTTCTCAAGTAGCAATTTCGAGATCAGGTAATGCTATAAAGTCAAGTCACATTTATAACTATATACTGTACATAAGTCTCTCCTATACATACGTTCAATGCCGCGTCTTTTTTATGTTTTTTTTTCATAGGAAAAATAACATATTCCGTTCCTTATTTTCTTTCAACAAATTTTTTATGTTCTTATCCCATCATCGTCATAATCGTAATAATATACAAAACTTCTTTTGTCACTTAAATAAAGCTGTATATATAAAAAAAACTGCAAAAACTGTGTACGTATATGTTGCTCCCATTTATTGAAACGACTTCATAATATTCTCATCATTGCATCGTTCACACAATCATTTTCCTATTCTTCGTTCCTTTTTATTTATATTTTCTCTTCCGCCACAATAATATACAAAGGTGCTCATGCCAGAGAGTCACAACAGCCATTGCATTGTTATTCAGCTCATGAATACGAATATAACAGGGGACGCACACCACACCGCACACGGTAAAAAAAATGATGATTTTACAATGATATAGCTTAACGCACAGTACAGCAGTAGTCATTGCGTCAACAAAAACAGTAATAACAATAAAATAATAACAACACACAAGTAACAAAAGAGGATGAATGACATAAATAAAAAAAATACGTGCGAAGAAGAGAGAAAAAAATAAAAGAAGAAAGGTAAACATGTATCTGTTTCCCTCCTATTTTTCCGCACTATTCTTTTTCCTTTTCATCTTTATCTTCAAACGAAAAAAAGGAAGAAAGAAAGAGAAAAATAAAGGAAAAGCCGACACTAAGTAAAAGATTTTTTTCACTGTCGTGCCTTCTTCACTTTTTCTCTCAGGCCCCAGGTTTGACTCGACTTTCTGATATTTCTAGCAAAGGTATCATTATGAAAGAGGAAGTGAGAGCGCTGTGGAAAGGAAGTAGAACAAAAAAAGATATAATACCGAGAGAAAATAGGTAAAAGCTTTTCCTTTTCTTTCTTTTTTTTCTCTTCTCTTCTAAGAGTTCCTATCTGCGAGCTGGCATCAAAGGAAATGAAAGGAGAGTTTTGTGTACCTACGAAAAAAGGAAACTACGACGCGGTGTGGTGCTACAAACTGCCGGTAAAAGCAAATGAAGAAAAAATCCTTTCCCCACAATCATCTCCATCATCATCACGGTCTCCATCAAGAAGATACTTTTAAGAGACTCCTGTGGAGTTAGTGTTTACATTTGTATTATTTGTCACGTCACCCACTCAGCAACACCGTGTTGCCGCCGCAGAGGCCGTTGTTATATATAGTCGTGTAAACACTAAAAACTATTCTATAGGTTTTACCAGTATGAGGTGCGATATGCAATGCTTATTTTATGGAAGAAGTGGTAAGCAAATAGTAATATCCCGAGAGTTTTTCCTCTCTCTGAATGAATCGTTCATAGATACTTATAAAAAGAAACGCTATACGCACTTGTAAGAAAACTAGATAATATGTTTTGTTGAGGTAGTATAGTTACTGGGATGATGATGATAATGATGACATTCTGAGAAGAAGTGAATTTTGTGTGTGGTTTGGTGTTATTCAAACAAAACTTTTCTTAAGCCCCTTTCACCCTCGAGAAGCCGTTACCTTTCCTTAGTGAAAGCGCTGTGGAGGAAGAAAAGGAAACAAAATGCGAAGCAATACACAATGGCGGTGTTGAAGACAAGGTATACAAAAACAAGCTGAATAATTCGTTTTTACCATCACCACACAACGGTTGTGTTATTTACGTGAGAAAAGTGTTATTGCTATAAATTAAATAAGAAAAGTCATTGTCTGCCTTATACACTCTTTCCTGAGAGGAAAGTGACACAGATTTCCTATTATTTTTCGTTCCTCCTCAACCAAAACACATGACTGTTCTTCTTCATGGGAAAAGCTTTTCCCCTGTTAAAAAAATATATTGACGAGCGAAACACTAAAACGAAGAAAATAAAGGAAAATTCCATTAACGTTTTCTTTGTTAAAGGATTTACGTAGATAATGCGTACCCAAATAATATAGAGAATATATAGTTTGTCTTGCTAGCTATAAATATCAAAATATGTACAAATTTTTATAGATATTTTATATCTTGCCATTTCCCTCTTGTTAATGCGTTATTATTCCATACAAAAATTACTATTAATCATAAGGGCTACCTGCTGAAGAAGCAATGTAAAGTTTCTATTAAAACATTCTTACTTTTAACATGCTTCCCCTTCTATTATTATACCTTCATCCGTTTCTCTACAAAAAGAAAACTTTCTTTCATTCAGGGAAAATTCTTTTATTGAAAGTTGCAAAGTTCTTTATGTTATTTTCTATGCTATTGTGTACAAGGTAAAGTTTTTCTCCCCTCTTCTCTTTCCCCCCTTTTCTTCTCTCTACAAGAAGCTTTTTGTGAGGTGTTACAGTCATCACTAGCACCAACACCTTTTGTTGAAGATAGAAAGTTACAGGGAGGCAAAATGAGAGGAAGAGGTAAAAACGGGTAGAACTTTAGTGACAGCATTTTCCACACACAAAAAACACGTGGAGTTCAAACAAACACTTGCTGAATGTGTTTGAAGAACCTCTTGAGTTGATACTTACGAGAGTAGCACCAACTCAAGCTTGCCATGTATATTTGCTGTGCTTTCTACCTTCTCTTTATATTTTCGCTGTAGAGAATCCTATTGCATTTTTTCTTATGTCATCATCATCTTATTTGATTGTTTGAAGAAGGAAGGAACCACTGCACATTATTTTCCCATGTTCAATATGTCCACAAGAAGAAAATCAAAAGCGGAACAAGTCATAATATAAAAGCTTCTCTTCTCGGGTTGAAAAATAGCTGAGCAACATAAGACTGGTGTGGGGGTGAAACTAAAATGGAAAAAGGTGACTGGAAAATTTAATGGCTTTATATAATTTCCTGACGGATTTTGTGTGTGCCGCAAACAATGAAACACCTCTCTGTACAAAGCTGTATCATCGAGACACAAAGCTTGTGTGAACAACAACAAAAAACACGAAGGAGAAAATTTCCCCGAGATATCTATGCTTTGTTCCTCTGGAAGGGACAAAAGCCTCAAGGTATAATATCATTATTACGTTAAGTAACTGAGAGCACGCCATTACTATCAAGTAGAGTCCATATAAAAATGCTTATAAGGGTTATAATACAGTTTTCTTAATGCCACAGGAACACAGAAATCAGCTGAAAGCTTATCCAAGTTCCCCAAGACTGAAATCGAGAAGAAAAACCAATATGATATTTCCAGGCTTTCTTCTCAGGAAAAGGGGGAAAGTGAATTGGGTTTACACACTTCTTCTCTCTCAAAATGAGGTAGCTGTAGGTGAATCGGGAAAACCAAACCAAACCACTTTCTTTAAGTCTATCAAAGCCAAAAATGGAACCTTTTAGCAGGGTATTCCTTCGATCTCTCTCTCTCTCTTTTAACATCTGTCTGACTCAACAAGGTTTCAGTTTATAGCAGCATGTCGTCTACTTTCTCAGGTTGGCTAGAAGGCTCGTGTGCTTTTTGTGCATGCATGCGGTGGTAATAACGGTGGCGATGATGGCATGGCGGTGTAAGTGGTCTGGTCTGGTCTGATGGTGAGCCTAGGAGAAGAAGGCCGGCAGCAAAGTTGAGAATCTTGTTATTTTTTTGGCTTTAGCTTGGAGAAAAGAGATTGGGAAAAAGAGGAGGACGGTGAGATGAGAAGGATGAAGAAAATAGAAAATGTAGTGCCACTGACCAGACCACGGAGGACCAGAAATAGAAGAAGTATAGTTGATTGTAGAGATTCCGCTGTGTAGAGATTTCACACCGACACTGACACAAAAGCATCATGTGTGTATAGTTAACAATGGATATATGTATACTATGTATATGTATATTATAGTTTCAGACGCATTAGAGGAAAGCACAGCGCGCAACATGAGGCAGGTGTCTTTGTTCTCTGCTCAAAATTACACTCAGCCCATCAACCTAAGTGCAACTTGATGTCCAAGAAATAAAAACTACTCACACGCCACACCACATTATATATACCTCGGCTCACACAACAGTTGCATTGCATATTGCATATCACGCAGTGAATAGCACTCGCAACTTTCTCTCGAACAAAAAGCTTTTATATCTATATCTGATAATGTAATGTTCTTAAGACGGGTGAATAAATAAAAGATATTGCTTGAGACTACACAACGGTGCTACTGCTTGGCAGAGAGCTGGGCTATATATCCTCAATGAAAATTCCGGGAATCAGTGCTTAATGTTCTTGTTTACAAGAAGCCAGCCACTCATCCGAACGTACAGCTTTTCCTCATTGTTCACTCCCTCTCCATAATCCAATGTAATTTAATGAAGAATTTTTCCTTGAAATGTGGTGGAACTTTGAAAATACAAAGGTGGATTGATAAATGCGGAGAGATAAAGTCGCATTTTTGAATTTTCTAAATGGAAACCACTAATCCAATATATGCAATGGAGACGTGAAAATTTGAACAAAATGTGTCGCATGTACATCATAAATTGGCTACTTTGCTTGCATTCGCAGGAAACGTTATAAAGCAAAAAAAAAGAGTATAAAACAAGTGGGGTAAGCTGCTACGAATATCATATATTAAATTTTGTTCTTTCCCCTTTCAAATAAAACTTATCTCAAATGTTTTACACTAAATTTTCTCCTAGAAAGTGGCTCAAAGTGGCTAAATGAAATAATGTTCGTGTAAGCGTCCGTCCGTATCCATATTTTAGTGTGGAAAATGTAGTAATGATATTATTTGTAGTATATCTGTCACGATTTTTTCCCAACGTTCTTCAAAAGTTATAGCCTTGTATTCCGTAAGTTGCCGGTGTCTGTCTTCAAAAGATACGTTTTAAAAAGAAAAAAGAAACTATACACAGGAAAAATCTAGCTACATCTTTTAAGTATTCTTCCTTTTACATCACAAGTCACATTTCTAAAAAGGGCTTTTTCAAGGCTAGCAGTTTGTCAACTAGCCAACAAGCCTCTTTTTTACGTGTACAATTGCCTTTAGTAGAGAAAAAAATAAAATAAAATAAAAACCCAAAGAAAAACTCTTTTTTACCGAAAATTCCAGCATCATGGCATTCATTATTATACCGACAAATATATATTTTTCTCTTTTGTTATGACTCTCTGAATACAAGAAAGACCACTAGCCTTACTCCGTACATACATATACAGCCATGGTCGTTTTTTGAAACTGATAAATAAATCATAATAACTACTATGTACACATAGCAAGAGTACAACCACGAAAACGAGCAAAAATGCACGGCAATTCATAGAAGGACAAAGTTTTTTATTCATTTTTGTCCTTTTTGATTTCTATAAAAACATTTCGTGTTTTCTCCATCCTCTTTTCTTCTTCTTCTTCACTACTTCCTCTCTTTCTCTCTCTCTAAGCTGAGGATTTTCTTTGTTAGAGCATTGAATCGTGTAAAAAAGTAGTAGTAACGACAATAATAATAATAATAATGATAACTACGTTTTATACTCTTTTCTCTTTGGAGGATGAAGCGACGACTGTATCATTAAGGCAAGTTAACTTAATGTAGATTTTATATATTAAATTCTCAGCCAGGCCAGTGCTACTTTATACATATGCATTATTTCCATGTTTTACGAATGGACATTATGATGATGATGATGATGATGATGGGTTTTCATTTTTGTGCTTGAAAAAAAATAATAAAAGGGAAGAAGAAAATGAACGAAAAAATGCATTAAGACTTCTTGTTTAAGACGAAAGAGCCATATATATGCTCAAGTGACTTTGCCGGTTAATAGAAGAAGTAAAAGTAGAAAAGAACGCCACGTACTTGAAGCCAAAGCCACTTTTGACAATGTTGATGATGATGACTCTTTTGGCTTTGGTCTCCGAGTTATTCTTTTTTTTTGGACCTTTCCGAATATAACAATAATGATATGAAGATGTGTGAGCGCTAGTGCTACGTACGGCAGAGAAGAAAGAATGGCGACAAAAGACAAGACACATAGCAGCAGTTTTGTTATTTTTAAAAGGGACATAATCCAACAACTCAAAACTGCTTCCACCACTACCAAAGCTACTTATGAGAATAAGTCGCTGAGTAAAAGGATGATATTAAGGATGTTTATATTTTATAGGTACACTTATTGAGCACATACATTCATATAAAAAGCTCTTTCATTGTATACTACCCACTACCCAGGCCGCTGGCCAGAATTCAAACAATAAACGCGAGAGATTCAGGTCATCATGCTACTCTACTGACTATGCTTCTTCGTCCTTTATTGTATGCATTTTACTGGTTTGGTTAATGTAAAACTAGCACTATCATCAGTGTTCTCTATTGTAACTGCGCATATACCACTAAAGGTCGGTCTATAACCATTCCAAATTTGTAATAATTCAATCCTCCCTCACATACAATTCACTTTTTGCTTCTTGAATGACGCTTTTTATATTTTTCAGAGAAATGAGAAGGAACCTAGCATACGAATTTGGATTTACAAGACTTATATTATTTTTGGTTCGAGTTAAGACCTTACCATTGCAACTCTTACAAACACTTAATAGTAATCATAATAATATTGTGTTGCAGAGAGAAAGAAAATCTTGTAAATCCGCTTTATGAATATGAATAAAATTCCATTACTTCTCTACAAAGTGCACGGTTGCATGCACCGGGACTAAATACACGGACGCGGTGGTGACTAATAAAAAAAAGTTGT
>JAQIWO010000640.1:0-13121 GCA_034695405.1 Entomobrya muscorum | reverse complement strand
CTCGTTACTTGAAATATACTCCCTGTTTGCTCTCGTGATTGTAACTTTCACAACAAACACTTTAGAATAGTCTGCTTATACATGTTCATAGCTTAGATTTTGAGCTATCTTTTCGTATACGCATCTGATATATTCATCAATTTTCTTTAGAGATATCGCGTGATAAAAGTGTCTCATTTCAAGCTGAATCCCCTATGTATATTTAACTTGCCTTGAAAACACGGGGTCACTTCTGACGAGAACCATTAGTTTGATTGTAACAGGGAAAATTATGTTTTCTATGAAAGCCTATTTAATTTCAAATTTTGTACATAAAAATAAACAATTAAAGCTTAAGAGCGCAAATGCACATTTGCACATGGAGAGCAAACGCTTTCAACTGTCATCCTGTCCAGTTTCTCTGCTTCAAAGCTATGCTGTACCTTACCACTGGGGGTTTTAAGTGTTAATTTTAAAAATTAAAAATACATCGATTTAGTACTAGTTTCATTCCAAATGTTTATTTGCCAAAAAGAGTGCATAAGCTTCGTGAAATTAAAAATTGTTAGTTATACGAGGAATAAAGAAAGATTCAGTTACTCAATAACAATATTTATGATTCTAACCTATGTTTTCTTAAAAACGTTTAGCCTGACGGCTAAAACTAAAAAGGATATCCTTTAAATAAACACGCACTAAAAATGACTAGGAAATTGGTGATTACATGAATTCTACTAGTAATATTTACATGGAACTATTTCCCACACATTTCATATCTGCAAAACAAAATTTTGTCCCAGCTTCCATATTTCGAGATGGAATTTTAAAATGAATTAGTTGAGATATAACATTGATAATTTTATGATATTTTTGTTAATACACGGTTGATTGCATCCACTTAGTATGTTGCTGCTAAAGACTTAAGATTTATAACTTGGAAGATTGTGAATTAACATCTTCCCTATTTAACTTTTCAAAAAATACAATGGTGGTATGAACGGAAAATTCTAATTCATAAAAATGAAGTCTGCTTGAAGACGGCTTTCAATTTATTATCGATAAAAAAATTTGTACTGAATTTTTAACTTAAGCACATCCAAGCGTAGGTTTCATGTATGCCCAAACTCTTCACACAGCATTAAATCCAAGCAAGGGAAAACCAAAAATAGACGTCTGGCTGGGATGAAACGTACATCCTTTTGCCGAAAAGATCATTCTCCTCTTTCTCGAAAATTGTCAATGCATCAAATGATGATTTCCGTACATTAGTTAGTATATCTTCCATCATTGCTTTCATGACTCCGTCGAGAAAAGATGAGCTCGAGTTCTTTAGATGTCATCTTGAGAAGCCCACGGAAGATAAAAGTAATCCAAACAAGTCCAAAAGCTTAGGAAGCTTGTAAAAAATTAGAATAAAATGTTGCTTTACTCAAATAATCCAACTCAAGCCTTTTTGAAAATGGCGTCTTTAGTAGTCACTTTTGGAATGCACACTAGTTTACATATTTACGCAAGTAATTTTACACGGGGTTTTATAGGGGCGAGTTGCGATAAAGTTTTCAAAATTTTGAATGCAACTTACTTGAAAAGGAGACTTTGGAGTCAGAGGAGGAGGGTTGTTCCTTTTTGGGTTAGATCCGTTGCACTCACTCAAGAAAAAACCGAATGAATGCAAGCACTATGGGCTGAATAATCACCACAAACATTAACCCTGCAATGAAAATCAAAGTATAATCGCATGTGTGATTGCCATCGACTTCCGGGTGAAGTCGCCTGATTTCCTTTATCAAAATGTATCCTTGGATAATTGCAGCCAGCCAAAACCCTGGCAATAGACCCAGAAAAAACTTGTCAAAAACCCGAAGGAAAAAACTTTAAATCATTCAAGATAGTTAAGCTAATATAAAAATATCATGAACAATACAAAATAATAACCTTGCCGTGGAAACTCCATAGATTTTGAAGTAAAGATGTATCCAGTAACCTCAAAAATCGTTTGTTTTAACTTTCTACAAGCAGAATATTAACATAGTGTACTTGGAATTCAGGAAAATTCTTTGAGAGGATCAGTAACCAGAATGACATCAAAACGAACACTGAGACTGTCTGAAGAACTGCAAGGTAAATTTTATGTGGATTTGTGCCACAATTTCATAATTTGTACTTACACCTACACACATTTGTCATATATCATAAGACTAGCTAAGGGATAACGCGTAGCTTTCAATAAGTGTTTTAAATTCACGCCAGTAAAGGCCGTAAGAATTCATTTGGAAAATCCCAAATGGCAAAGTAGACAAGTACTGCTAATATATATATATATATTAAAAATAAACATATTTGTTTTATCTGATTTACATGTGGCACTACCTTAGATTATACGAAAGCGAATAATATGATAAACCTCAACAAAATAAATAAAACTGTGAGATATACTCTGAAAACCCGTACACCAAGCTGATGATTGCAAATTGAAGAAAAAACAAACATTTATTTTGTAAATTTAAACACGCGACAGAAAACAAGCCGGCTTTCACCGCAAACAAATTGTCTCCAAGAATCGTCAATGTGTGCATATATATACGTTTTTATTCTAAAGGATCCAATCATGTTTTAAGGCAAGCATCACTAGAATTGAGTTAAAAGATAAATTATTCCTAACTTATTAAAAGTTTTCGTATGATACTTCGCAAGGATTCCATATGCGGTTTTGTGTATTCATTTTGCATTTAGTATACAAATACGTCAGGTCGTTAAAAGCTTCGTTTTCTTATTCTGTACACAAATCAGGAATATGACCATAGACTGCCCAACAAACTGAAAGTACAATATAAACCATTAGCTAATCTGTGTGCTTTCTCGCTTTTTTAAAAAGTAACACAATACTACAATATTTTTATATATAACCGCGTTACCTGCATGAGCATTGAAAAATTAATAGGTAGAATGCAAGCATGAAGAGCACAATGGTCCGTTTTTATCCGGTGTGCAAATAAGCTGTACATATTATCAGATAGTTTCATGCGTCGTCATGAATGATCTCGACTTCGGTGATAAAGAAATGATTTCTGAATAAAAGAAACCTTAAAACAAAGATGCGCATTTAAATAAAAGCTAAATTCAACCAGCTTCAGCTAACAAAGTAGATATTATACAATATTTTGCTTACTTTATAGCTGTACATTGCCCCAAACGCAAAAACGGAACATAAAGTGCAAAGAAACTCAAACTGATATATTTTCTCATGTATCGGAGAAGGCAAAAGTAGACTGTCCATCATAGTCGAATAGTATAGCAAATACTGGATTAAATAAAAAAGCAAGCACAGTCCATGTCCACTGCTAAACAATCTTGTCATTCTAGTGATATCACGAAACCGTTTAAGATTTTTTACGAGCAACAGTCTATTGTTGTTCAATGCTATAGCTTTTACTGTATCGCAACTTATAAGATATAATGGAACTACAGCTGCCAAATAGAAGAATTCACAGTACATGTCCCTTAAGTCGATTAAGACACCGACACCAACTTTTACCAACTTTGTTAGATTTCCATAAAACGTGGACGTAGCTAAGAAACCAGGCGAGCTCTCACTATTACTGCTAATGTAGCTGGTGTTGTAAGTCCAGAAATGGTTGCCGATTGCAGCCCCAGTCACAGCTACTCCAATGGAATATAAAATGAAGAGATTATATTGCCCCGATTTTCCACTCTGATTTTTCAGTGTTTTGTGGATGCGTAGTCTGTTAATCAACATTTGAACTTTCCTACGTTTTTTGGTGTGCACATAAGTTTGCATTGCAGTTGCGAGCACATAGGACAGTTCATTCAACAGTTTCAAGTAGTCTGTTGGGTTTATGGCTTCCCTTTCCCACTTTGTTACAAGGTAGGACAGGCTTTTCAGAAAATTTTGAGACACTTTAGCAACGTAAATAAAGGATAGTGCGTGACAAATTAACTGAAAATTAGAAATTGACATTTACAGTTTACAACTCAAGTTGCTCTTTAAAAAAATTATGTGATGTACTTAGGAATTATCGTACCTTCTGGAATATCCAAGTATGCAATTTATATTTTCCAGATTCAAGGCTAAATTTATAGGGAATACAGCAGAAATAATATGCAAAATTGTGATAGATAAGTAGAAAGGAAGAGTAGTTGTAATGCCAGCAACGATGCATATTTGTAAGTGGTTTTACCACAGTAAAAAGATGTACTGAAAAGATGTGAAACCATTTTTATGTAAAGTCTTTCGTGGACTGATAGAAATTGAAATTTATTTTTAGATGGTAGGTTATTAAGGCATTTAACTGCGTAGTACTTAGTTACCTACATATTTCTTCTCATTACTGAAGTCACAAAAACTAGACTGTTTTTATAGACGGAATGAAGTGTCAAACCTGCTCTTGTACAAAGAGAAAGTGTAAGGTGTGGAAAAAAGAATCGATAGCAATCTAAAGAGATAGAGCCTTTATTTTTTCAACCCAAGTGCATAATTGACGAGTAATTTGATTGACGGATGTTTTCTTGTGGCGAAGTTGGGTTCTATTTAGGATGTTACATTACACGATGTTTGTATGCATTGCTTTGTGACAGTTCAAGTAAGTACGCAATAAATGTAAACAAGTTGTTAAGCAGCTACAAACTACACTTATAATTAGTTATCCCCAAGTACTCTTTCAAGTTTACCTATCTTCCAGTTGTGTCAGCATGTTATTGCTCCTAGCACGGGTCGTCGACAATTAAGAGTTTTGGAGAAAGCTATAAATGGATGTAAAACGAACGAAATCATTTTTCGGGCATCCCCCATAATATTCTTAAACAACGGGAAAAATAAAATGTTATCGAATTCAGGCTATTAAATAGGTACTTAAAATGATATCAGAAGATCACCTGCAGATTGTATGGAAGAATTGAAAGTGTCTTGGGAAAAATGGTTGTGTAAGGAGCAGACAGAAACAGAGAACGAAACGACATTTACTTTTCCCGTTTCCAAGGCTATTATACGGCGTATGAATGTTGCAGCTTTTCGTTTCGCTTCTGTGCAGCTTTTTGATAATATAAGACTAGGTAGGTGTGTGGACTTTCATGCAATGTCAATGAAACATAGTTTTTTCAGGTATGCAACAGCTCTTTTACATTTGGATGAACTTTTTGGATCCTTAATGCATTGAAAAGGAGTGTCAATTAAGCTGCCAAGTTAAAAATAATGACTGTCGTTACAAATTATGGTTTTTAATCAAATGCAAATTTAAGGTTTTTAACAAACTTCAAGAAACTTTTTATTTTATTTTTGCAGAGAACTCAAGTTTTATAAATACTAATGAATAATGAGCACAAGCACAGTGCACATCTTAAATTACAAAAAGTACACTTTAAAAAACGATGAAAACGACGAAATAAAATTTGACAAAATCCATTTATTAATGAGTATCGTTTTTCATCCTAATTGTAATTATAAGTATGTGCAATTAATATAAAATCGGGAAATTCTTTATTTTATTAAACACCAAGATTACATTTGAAACTTTACACATTACCCAGACAATTGCTCAAAGAACAATAGTCGATTTCAAACCGTTACTGGGTAAAATTTCCATAGTTTTTAAATGGAGCCCATGGTGTAATTAGGCATCTCTTCTGGGTTAAATGTTCCAACATAGGCTTTCCCACTAATGCAAATAACGCTATTACAATGGAAACAGTGATTTTGAAAATAATTGTTCGGTTTGTCTGTCCATCTGTACCATCGTGAAGGTGTCTGTGGTCAATTCTTTGCAATAAAAACATATAATAATATATGGATGCCCATAAAAACACATTTAAATAATATCTCAATCTTTTGACAAAATATTACCATTTCAAATACATGCATATTCCTCCCTGTATATAATACGCAGACTTAAAAATCTATCACCAATTCAGATGAGATCAACGAAAAAACATGCATTTGTCAGTGCTGCAATCAATCATAATTAAAGAAAGTTCGGTTGACAAAACCAATCACATAGTCGATGTCACTACCTAACACGTAATATACAAGCAGTGGTAATTCCTTCATATTAAAAACAAAAAGTTGACATCTATGTGACTTGACTTCCTACAATTATAATACATATTTTTATTAATCTCCCCATAATTTTAAACTTATGAAATTCAATATAAGACTTTTTTTAATTGTTCAGGTTTGGTCTTCATAGATAATATAATTCAACTCAAATCCACAAACGCCAACAACGTAATTAGTATTATTTCGTTGTGAAGCTGCATTTTCCATGTTTGGCTGTCCGTCTGTATATTTGTATGTATGTCCGTCCGTCTATTTGTCTGTATGTCCGTCCGTCTATTTGTCTGTATGTCCGTCCGTCTATTTGTCTGTATGTCCGTCCGTCTATTTGTCTGCATGTCCGTTCGTCTGTGATGTAACACTCTGACCTGAAAAAATGGGGACTGGACAGTCATAAATGACCAAGACATAAGAAATACGGACTTCTTAGTGTCAAACTTGAAAACCTGGAGAATGGGGACTACAAAGTGACCGAAACCACTAAGACCCGAATGATTAGCCAGCGTAGTATCAAAAGGCACTAAGCCTAAGTTACTAGGAAAGAGCAGTGTCAGAAGTACTGGAGACCTGACGGATTGGAATTTAGTAGCTTTAAAGTCACGAAGATATGGAGGATTGAAGTTGAAGTAAGTAGTTTCAGAAGCAGCATGGCTTTAGGAATGTGCCTAATATAGTCAAAAGTCATGTGGTCCTGTGAGATTATGATTGGGAACTACAAACCACTGAGACCTCGACAATTATGAGATAATAGTGCCTGAAGTCATGGAAATCTGTATAACTTAATCTATCTAATAACATAAGTTTGCAGATCTAGTGATTTGAATTTTGAATTGAATTAAAATGGAAGTCCAGCAAAATCAAAACCGAATAAGGGAATCGGATTGCACAATGTCAGAAGTAACAAAGACTAGTCCGATTTGGATTCTCCAGAGTCGGAACTCGGAAGCGACGAAATACCGACCACGTTGGGATTTGCCAGTGTCTAAAGTCACGGAGACCGACCACGTTGGGATTAGCCAGTGTCGGATACCACAGAAACCTACCATGCTGGGATTTGCCTGTATAGGATGCCACGGAATTGGCAGTGTCGGAAGTCATGGAAACCGACCACACTGGGAGTTCCCAGTGTCACAAGTCAGGGTGGCCGCCCATGCCGGGAGTTCTCAGTGTCAGAAATCACAGAGACCGACCATGCCGGGAGATCCTAGTGTCGGAAGTCACGAAGGCCGACCATGTTGTGACATGCCAGTATCGGAAAGCACGGTGATCGCCCAAGTTGGGATTTGCCAGTGTTAGAAGTCACGGAGGCCGACCAGGCTGGGATTTGCCAGTGTAAGAAGTCACGGTGACCGCCCATATTAGGATTTGCCTGTGTCAGAAGTCACGGTGACCACCCATTTTGGGATTTGCCAGTGTCAGAAGTCACGGTGACCACTTATTTTGGGATTTGCCAGTGTCAGAAGTCACCGTGACCGACCATGCTGGGAGATCCTAGTGTCGGAAGTCACGAAGGCCGATTATGCAGGAAGTTGCTAGTGTCGGAAATCACGGTAATTGCCCATGTTGGGATTTGCGAGTGCCAGAAGTCACGGAGACCCATCACATTGGGAGTTTTTAGTAGCGGGTGTCACGGTGACCGCCCATGCCCGGAGTTCCCAGTGTCAGAAGTCACGGTGACCGACCTTGCTGGAAGTTGCTAGTGTCGGAAATCACAGAGACCGACCATGCCGGGAGATACTAGAGTCGGAAGTCACGAAGGCCGACCATGTTGTGACATGCCAGTATCGGAAGTCACGGTGATCGCCCAAGTTGGGATTTGCCAGTGTTAGAAGTCACGTAGGCCGACCAGGCTGGGATTCGCCAGTGTAAGAAGTCATGTTGACCGCCCATATTAGGATTTGCCAGTGCCAGAAGTCACGGTGACCGCCCATTTTGGGATTTGCCAGTGTCAGAAGTCACGGTGACCGACCATGCTGAGAGAGTTCCTAGTACCGGAAGTCTCGAAGGCCTACCATATTGGGACTTGCCAGTGTCGGAAGTCACGGTGACCGCCCATATCCGGATTTGCCAGTGTCGGATGCAACGGAGACTGAGTATATTGGGACTGGCCAGTGTCAGAAGTCGTGAAGACCGACCATGTTGGGATTCATTAGTCCCGGATGCCACGAAGACCGACCATGTTGGGATTCATTAGTCCCGGATGCTACGAAGACCGACCATGTTGGGATTCATTAGTTCTGGATGCCACGAAGAACGACCATGTTGGGATTCATTAGTCCCGGATGCAACGAGGACCGACCATGTTGGGAGTTCCCAGTGCTCGAAGTCACAGAGACCGATCATGTTGGGAGTTCCCAGTGCTCGAAGTCACAGAGACCGATCATGTTGGGAGTTCCCAGTGCTCCAAGTCACAGAGACCGATCATGTTGGAAGTTCCCAGTGCTCTAAGTCACAGAGGCCGATCATGTTGGGAGTTCCCAGTGCTCCAAGTCACATAGACCGATCATGTTGGGAGTTCCCAGTGCTTCAAGTTACAGAGACCGACCATATCGGGATTAGCCAGTGTAGGATACCACGACAACCTACCGTGTTGGGATTTGCAAGTTTCTGAAGTCACGGAGACCAACCATATTGGGATTGGCCAGTGTCGGATACCACGGAAACCTACCATGCTGGGATTTGCCTGTATAGGATGCCACGGAATTGACAGCGTCGGAAAACCCGAAGATTTAACATGTTGGAAATTCCCAATGTCGGAAGACACGGACTCTAGGCTACACTTGGGCCGCGTAAGCTGGGATTTCGCAGTATCGGAAAACACAAAGAACGACCTGGTTAAGACATATGATGACTGTGTTCAATAAATTTAATTTTATTTCAAATTAAGATTAATTGAGTCGATTTAAGTGAGCATTCCATGTTTTGTGTGTTAAATCACGTATACAATTGAGTTCACTCATTATGACGATTGCGTTCAGTAGGACTCAATTTTATTGCAAATTAAGACTAATTAAGTCGATTTAAGTGGGTATACCAAGTTTTGTGTGTTAAATCACGTATACAATTGAGTTCACTCATTATGACGACTGCGTTCAGTGGGACCCAATTTTATTGCAAATTAAGACTAATTAAGTCGATTTAAGTGGGTATACCAATTTTTATGCGTTAACTCATCTATTATGATGGATTAACCTCCAGAGTCGAATGATTTAGCATCTTGACTTAAAAGTGATATTATATTTCCGTTGCTGGCTAGCAAGTACTCTTGATTGGCAATTTTCAGTTCTCAAGCTAGATTAGAATGCTTCAAACTAGGCGGTCAAGGAAGTGACATCATTGAATAAGCTTGCGCCCCAAACTGATTTGTTTTACCGTTATATGCATGAAACATAATATACATGCAGCTATGTGCAACTTTGATACATGTGTTTTTAAATGCAGGTGTTTTCTGGTAGGTGTTGGTAACAATACATATTTGCCTACTGAAATCTTGGTTTTTGGGCGTCACATATGTCCACTGGCCAGCTTGACCCATTGGAAAAATTTCGTTTGTTGGAAAGAGCAATTTCGAAACTATCAGTTTTTGAAAGTTTCGGCAATGGGTCACGATGGCCTTTCGAGATATGGCGGTTACCCAGCATCAGGTCTAAATCGATTATCCCTCTTTATGCGACCAGTGTAATTTTTGGTACAAAATATCGTGGATTTCTTTTAGTTTAAGCAAAAGCAAATGTGTACAATTTCGTGCTTATCTTTTAAATCCGGCATTCATGCCTTTGAATTATACAAGACATGAATTTGAAAGAATTTGAATTATTCAATGTTAAGTTTGTATGCAAAAGACTTCAGTAATTATGCATATTATTCAATATTTCTGATCATGTTTATTGTACAGATTGAATGAATTAAATTTTAGGACTTACCCAAAGTGTTATGAAACATGCATACATATGCATCTATTTAAAGGACTTTGCTACAGATTATTCTTTAGCAATCATGAAAATAAAATTACAAAACATGTTATCAACCTTTAATATGGTGAGTCCGTGTCATAAGCAAATTCTATCCTATCCGTGTGCTATTAGCATAGACGAATCATAATCTGATTATGCCCAGGTGAGTTTTTTATGCCTAATTAGGTGGCTATTAACCGAAAAATGATGTACTGCCGGCTTTAAAGCTGCATGACTTCTCTTTCGTGTGGCTTCGTAAATGGACTCGTAATTTCCAATAGTGTGACCCATAGTCCTATCACAAAATGGACAAAGATGACAACCAGCCAATAATCCAATACTACTCTAAAATATTTCTACGTTTTCTTTAAAAATCTAGATTCAGTGATTCAGTATATCTTTTAGTTCAAAATAAAGACAACAGCATGTTATTCAATGCCCCGTTGAAGGTCAATTGAATTTTGTTGCCAAAATTTGGCTTATTAAATTCAATTTTAGCGTACCTGCTTTCAGCAAAGCTACTAAAAAACCTTACTGATTGTAAAAATTTAAGTACTTTTGAAAGAATTGTTTTTAAATTCAAAACAAGTTTGTAGTTTTATACTGGTTTTGTAGACTAATGAACTGAATACAACGGAAATACTAAAAAAAAACCCAAATAACCATTATCACGAATACAATACAGATATACACCCTATCTAGATTTCAAACTGTAATTGTTTTGTGTGTACGTGTTGCACCGAAGGCTTTCTAAAAATAGTGAGTCGCCATACAAGTTTTCCCTCTTTTACAGAAACGAATTAAATTACGATGCTATATTCAGGTCTAAAAAACACAAAATAAAATATACAGGACGGACTACTGGATTAAGACTACTAGGCGGTAGAATAAAACTTTAATATAAGTACATGTATTATATTGGAAGGAGTTAGCATCACAAAAAGCGCGTGAACACACTAATTGTAAGCAATACAAAGCACAGCATTTGCTTGTGTATATGTATGGTTGTACTTGTATAAAAAAAAACCATTCACGACTGACGACGTGTTTATTGTATACACAAATAATAATAAATAAAAACTTCCAAAGCTGTTTTACGGAAGGTGTAAAAGCAAGTGTCTAGTATTTTGCTGCAGCTTAAATAAATATCTCTGAAATAAACAGACACAGATGAAGAGGACCAGTCACCAAACTTATTGTGCATACGGATTTTTGAAACGTTTGCGGTTGAATGAAATGAAATTCCAATCGAAAGAAGAGTTTCAACAAATTTTTTTTTGTTATGTGTCCCAACATAGCCAGATTAAATTTAGTAGGCTGTGAAGTACTAACGATAAGTGATTCGTCAACTGTGACAGTACTTGAACCGGCGGACAGCTCTGTTCCGTTTACAGCCAACTGAAACCTGAAGTTTCTAAAATTACGTGAGAATAGAAGTCTTGGAGTAACTTGGGTAGAATTTATTCGTCGGTTCCCAAAGCTGGAGGTATTTGAAAAACAATTATAGTAGAAGTAAATAAACCGTATGCTTAAAGAATGTATGCATAAATAGTGTTTAATAATGGTTGTTATTGTTTTTTGTGTTTGCAGACTCTAATGATCATCAAGGGAAGCTATCTCAGTGAATGGCCAGGATGGGACTTTCCACATCAGCGACAAAACCTCACCAAACTGAGTTTGAAGAACCTACAGATTTCTTCCAGAGAAGGCATTCAAGACATTTTGCCCATTCTCATGGATCTAGGTCTTCACCTAAAAAGTCTTAGTATTTATTTGACTGACGACGCTTATGTTCGGACAATTCTCAGTCATCACACCTGTTCCCCACAAACGGTTGAGTTTTGCCCGAATATAAAGTTAAAGCCTTTCGATTGCTTTCCTCTAGAAAACCAGGGTATTCTGGAAAACCTTAAAACAATGACTATCAATTCCCAAACCGATTCGTCGTTTCAATTTTTAAAATTCACTCCCAATTTGGAGTGCCTCATCTTTTATGGTAGTATATACTAGGCAATGGGCAACACCAACTTGAACAGCATGGAGTACCTTTCTCTCACCAAGCTCAGCAAGTTAGTAAATCCTGAGGATATATCCATTAATACCACTTATGAAGATATCAAAGTGTTATCTAAATGGTTCCCAAACTTGCAAAAGTTAACTACAATACTTGACAATGAGTCATTTTCATTAGTTTGTCAGCGATCGCCCAGTTTGATTCGCTTGGAAATTAACTGGCTTGAAGTAGATTATTGTGGAATAACTGGTTTTGTACAAGATGACGTGACCAGAATCAACGAAGAAGCCAGAAATGGTAACGATTGGAGACCTATCACAGCTCGAAACGCAAACATGTTCACAAAGAAAGTTTTTAATGGTTGATATCCTTAAACTGCTAATTCTATGGATTTTCTCACGATTTTATTAAACGGATTGCTTATGTTTACTTTGCAGAACTTGAACGTTTCGTGATGGACGTACCAAGCATTGAGAGGTTTGGCTACTGCTCAGCTGTGTGTGGATTGGAACAACTGCCAAATTTCAGACACATTCGCACCCACCGTGTATCTGAGGAGGATGTATGTTTTTTTGTGTACTTTCTTCAAACAATTAAATATGACGTTATCTTGAATAATTTTTGAAGGAACACGTTCTATTTCATATTTTTAGATCGTTTGGGATGCCACTTGGATATGGACCATTATGAGGGACCGGTATCCATGGACCGATGAGCAGTAAGAGTTTCAGTAAATCTACGCACTTAGATTTAATCACTAATCTTTGCATATAATTGTGATGCTTTTGAAGCGTGTTTGAAACGTCAAAATTAATTAAAATGGTATCTTAGGTTGTTCAATTCAATTTGTTCTTATTTGTCATCCTCCGAACCAAATTATTTGTTTTATAGTCTGTAATCTCTAAGAATTCGAAACTAACGCGTCTCGACTTCGAATGTGAAATGTAATAATTTATAATATTTTTTTTCATGCAGAATATTTTTTTTCTGTGGGATAAAATAATCATTTAAATGTATGTCCTTATTCCAATGATTGACAAGAAGTTGTACTTTCATGTAACATTCTTTTAGTCTAATATTTAATGGCGGTCGTATTTTATTTTAATTG
>JAQIWO010000639.1:0-13127 GCA_034695405.1 Entomobrya muscorum | reverse complement strand
TGTGGTTATAGATGAGGCTTTGCCAACACGAACAAAGTAGACCCAACTAAAGATTCATAATTCACAGCACTGAAGTAAGCATACACAATTATGCCTTAAAGTAAAGGATGTGAAGATGTGACCGGTAAAGGATATATATATCTACCTATGTATATGTGATGCAAAATAAATGGAACGCAACGAGAGAAGAGTGCGAGTGCGCTAGCCAATCGCCTGAATGAATCTAATCATTTATTTTGATCAATCAGGCTCTCTCCGCACGATAAAAAAATTATCCGATAAAAAATATATCAGGGAACTCGTAAAAAATTATTTAACATTCATCATACACTCATAAAATAACATCAATTTTCACGGATTCCCCGGCTCCGCATATTTAAAAAAGTTCTCGTTGAAATATTACCTTCTGCTGCGAAATATTTGATCACAAAAATCAAAACCATTACTTGTTTTTGCGAAAAATAGACAATAAAAGGAGTTACACAGGGAAGCTAATGTAGGATGGTTAGTCTTGTGGTTGCAGCTTTTGTATAACTGACTAATAGAACTATATTATTTGTCAGTTCATCTGAAAACCACTAAATATCAGAAACGATAATTTTGGAAGAAGTGACAATAGCAGCAGCCGTGAGGATGAAGTTGCTATTAAAACTGATTTTTCTAATGAGTAGCATGTGATTATTAGCTCATTAATTCAATGTAAAAAAGTTTTTTTTTTGAATTAACATTGTATTTCAGCAATCGTTTTACCTTTTTGGAAGCTATTACTTTAATTTATTTTGTACATTTTTGCATGAAATAACACGAAACCGATATGCGAGAAACAATACACCCTTGTACAATTCTTTATATAACAACACACGAGAGACAATTCTATCCCAGTAAGTCATAATGAAACGCATAGAAACGAATATTATTGATTTTGCATAATTTAACGTCCTCTCAAAATGATTTTTTGCCTTATGGGAGCTAGGTGGGTGCTAGATGTGAAGTTCTTTTTGACCTTATTCAGGTTTAGAATAATAAATTTAAAATGAACATAGAATACTGGTCGTGTTAATATCTAAGTTACCTATATTCATTCCAACTTTTTATCAGCATTGTTTTTCTGCATACAGACTGTCAAAAATGCTACACAACTACTATATAAGTAACGATTTATTGTATCAATTATTAGCTTTACAGCAAAAGCAGCGATGTATTTCAGAGAGAGAAGTATGTTCCAGCTGCAAGTTGCAGTGTAAAGTAGCCATTAAAATACGATATACAAAATAATTTTGGTTTTGACTCATCTTGATGGTGCAATATCGTAACAAAGTAAATTTACTTCTTCACAAAAAAATTCTCTCCCAAGGGTCAGCATTCTCCTCAATTTTGCACCATAAACTAAATGTCAGTCCAAAATTTACTTTTCAAGAAACTCATGTTCACTTAAAGCATAAGCCATAAATGAACTATTTTACTTTTTCACGTCGTGTGGAAAACGTTTTTAAAAACAAAGAGAAGTCATTATTCCGAGCCAATTTATTCTCAAGGCTCGAATCTTATCCTCGCCCACATACTCAAAGCCAGCAACCTGCCCACTTCCCTGATGCGGGCAGCAAGCAGCATAGAGACTATTCCCACCACCTTCCACGTAAAATAAATTATTATTTTGTGTGATAATCTGAGCGGGAACCTGGTAATAAGAACTGGTGATACATTATTTCCTGTTGTTTTTCAGAATATCCTTCTGGCCAAAGAGGAACTATTTCCTGGTGGGGTGAACATCCTTCATAGTTGTAGCAATAAAGGTATCACTGTGGACTCCACGGAAGAGTTACGTGGGGTTTGGATTGCAACGATGACGTGGAGTACGTGTGCAGGACTAATGCCTTGAAGTCGAATTTGTAAGAGCATCTTCTCCGTTTCACTTGTCATCTCGTCATGATATTTTTGTCGTAGTAGTAGCTAGAGAAATTAATGCACGGATTATTTTGTAATTTATTTTTTGATGCAATCAAGGTTTATTTGCATTAAGTTTTCGACAAACCTCAAGCCCTGGAAAACTTTTCATTGTTCATGTTTGGTTTCCCCTTTTGTTCTCCCCATCTCTTGGCAACCTGCATTATTGCCATACGTTGTTTTCCATTCGGGGATATTTGATACTCAATATATTATAAATGTGAAATAGTTTTTTTCTTGGAGAAATCAAACCTCATCGGGATCCGTTAGTTTAAGCTAGCCGTATTAGCTTTACACTATCCACGAAACGCACCTATTTTTATTTTTGTCGGACAGCAGCTGCAGCTCCAAAATAAACTACCAATGTTAGATTTGCCCTTGTTAAGAAGACAACACGGAGACAAGCGGGTAATGAATATTTTGCTAAATTTTAGCGTGGTTAAGTTGTGAGGCTGGCACTAAAAGACTATCAGCGTACAGTGACTGCTATTGAACGGTGAATTTAAGATACTTGGGGAGGGGGATTCAACTTCAGGGCTTTCCTATGGCACTTGCCATTGTTGTGAGATTGGAATGGGCCGTGGAAGTTGGGAGTGAGTTATTTTTAAGCGAAGGCAATGATGTAGGGTGGTGGAAAGAGACGGAGGTGTTGCTAGTGGGTTGCGATGACGACTGTGATGTCAGGACCTTTCATTATTGGAGATTGGAGAATGAAAACAACGTTAAATGATTTGGTTGCGACCCGGTTGCTTGTTTGAATATATAATAACATAATCAAAACCTATTATATTTTTTTCAGTTATTTTTGAATACATGTATTTTTATTAAGTATTTTTATGTCATTCTTCTACAATTTCTACTTAGTGATTTAGCAAGTGGGACAAATCTGCAATGGAATGTTATATTTTAGCTCTGGATAACTTCAAATTTCATAAATACTTATATTAAATATTCATCCTAGATTTACTTCTGAGCGTTATTGTGTTTTCTTATTTCTATAGGTCCTTCACTTTACTATACTGCGAACGTAAAGGATTGCAATCTACCTTAGATACCGCTGATTTAATTCAGATAATGTTTTGATTGGCGCTGAACGTATTCAAATTTTGAAAAACCAGCGAATTGCTTGCGTTATCCTTTGAAGTACCAAGTGTCATCATATCCATAGATGGGCATCCAATGGATTTCCCACCACTTTTTAGGGCAAACCAAGATGATCCATGCATCAAAACGTGCAGAAGTTAATGCACTTTAAATTGTACATAAAGTCTCATTTCCTAAAAATAATGACCTATCCACTTTTCACTCTCTTGTGCACAGTGTAGATGTCCACTTTACCCACGTGCAATTCATGTAGATATTCACTTTACCCGCGTGCAAATTATGTAGATTTCCACTTTTCGTTTGCAGAAGTCGATATTACATACGTCCCTCACTTACCAACCTGCTTTTTATTATCAACCAGTAGAATGAAGAGAGGCTTTAGTATAATTAAACAGCCCGGGCGTATGGAATAACTTTAGTGCTTCTGAACATATGCAACTTTTAAAAACAACTACTAATTAAATTATTGATTTTAACATTTCAAAACGTACAAAATATTAGCATACAAGTTAAAATGTTTCTCTATTAACGTTTAAAAATATTTTTCCAATGGTTTAATAAATCCCATCATTTAAAGACATATCTGCATTCCTAGCAAAAAGAGAATGGGACATATTTACCTCATTAATTTTCAGTATAGCTTTACCTGTCTTAAAAAATCCAGATGCAAGGCTTCATTCCTGAAATCTTGTTCTCAAGCACCCAATTTAAATATGTAATTACAAATTTTGAATGTCTGAAATCGCAGGTAAATATAAAATTAATTTTCAAATTCACCCTTTCTTAGTTTAGAAAAAAACCAAAAACATATAATATGCAGCGAGTAATCCAGGAGGGAAAGCAGTATTTTTCAAGAATTTCTGCTGTAATTTTCTGTGATTTTGCCCAGCAAAACAGCAAAAGTATTCAGTGATTCAACGATAGAAAGAGTGCGTACATATCTAAAAAAAAAATACATGAACCTCCCCAGAATGATCGTTCACATAATTGTGCTTTAAAAAAGAGGGGAATGTCTCTCCAGGATTAAATTCAGTGGATCGTATCGGATCACTGTATTCAGTGATCTACTTAAAACCACAAGGCTTCCACATGGAAAACAATCAGTATTCCTGCACTTGAGCACAGGAACTTTGTGTTTTACCTTCATTATGAATAGTTTGAATGTCATATGTATAATTTTATCAGAAGATTTGCTTCCACATGTGGTCTTTCAAATGCGCTTATTATTTTTATTTTTTGACTTTCTCGAACGAATTTCTTATACCTTAAGCATGCAGCTCGATGCTGGAATGGCGCTCAGAATCAAACATGGGGTTAACAGTTATCACTAATTATACATACACATCTGAATATATATTGGAGTCTGTGTTTCGTGTATTTCGATATACCTCGATAACCTTTGAATCATTTTACTAGGGGCATCAGGATCCACCGACCTGCATTGCTGGAATTTATTGTAAATCTCCGTCAAATGACAAACAGAGTCAAAATAACATACCCACAAATTAAATTCTATTTCTAGTAGGGTTTAATTTTGAGAGTAAAACAAAAGAAATTATTTCACAATTTTCCGGTGGCAAAATAAAAGTTTCATTTTACAAACCTGTATAAATACTTTGGAAACATTCTGATTGAAAATATCTCAGCGGTTTGAAGTATGAATTTTGTGTACACACATAGGTTAAATGAAAACGACCTACATAATGGCACTGGATAATTGTGTTTTCCTTTTCAATTTTGCAACCAATAATTCCCCAACTAGCTGGCCAATTGTAGTTGACTGTGCTCCATTGAACCTTGTAAACAAAACCAGTAGTTTAGCTCAGAATTCTTCTATGCGGTAGTCTAATTTCAATTGGACTACATTTTCGTAAATTACATTACTTGAATTATTGCATATTTTTTAAATTGGTTAGTTTCCATATAATTGTTTCAATAAAATATCACGAATTAAATATCAAGGACACGATTACTTACCAAACATGAAATATAGAAAAACGAAAAAAAAGGACTTTTATTATAACGGTTTCTGCTTGCCAGTCAACCACAACTCTTCTGCATTCAGCAGTGCTATCCGCGAGATTTCAAATCACGAAATCTCTCACCTTCATCTGCGACTCTGGAAGAGTGGCTGCTTGATTTAGGCTTTGCCGAACACAGTAATCATTTAACATGGGTTATTTTAAAAGGTAACTATCGTCATTTTTTATTTTCAATTAACAAACAACAAGAAACCGTTACAAGGCTATTAATTAACTAATTCATAATCTTAATATATTTCTTTTAGTTATATCACAGTGAAACGGTCATCTGGAAGATTGACTGATGTCCTTTCCCACACAGAGGAATCCATATTCTTAGAAACAAATTATGACGCTATTGGATTCTAAAAAGTCCCATTAACGCAGCTAGTAACTTAATTGCTTTAGAAAAATTAAACTTGATGCGAAGATTGAATGCGCAATGTGACTGCTGAGTTATAAGCGTGATTGGCATAAATGGTTTCTGTAGAAAGTACAGATTTAAACAAAAATATTAACATAATTTGAACCAGCAATTTTTATTTCGGAGAAAAGTTTGAATTTGAAAATAAGGTTCCAAAAATGTATTTGAACCTTTTAAGTTCGATCAAAAGAACTAAATCCTTTATAATGTTTCCATTTCCTATAATGTTTCTTGTAATATGGATTCCTCAAAAAGATGATTATTGGAATGCAAAACTTTAGTTAATGTTGTTAGATCTCATAAAAAATTTAAAATTTAACTTTAGTATAAATGCAGAAATCCTTGGGCACGTCACGATGACGAAGGCAAGCGTTGATGGAATTCTGGATTCACTTGTGAAAATATTCTGCATAAAAAAGCTCAAGTCTTGAAACGAGGATCAGTGAAGAATTTTCTCATTCATTCTGTAATTTTAGGAAAACGTTGTCTAAATCTAAGCTCAATATTTCAATGTTGTGCTGCACTGAGTAACTATTTATTTCTGAAAAAATAATAATATGGTATTGCAACTCAAAGGCTTCAAATGCATTGCAAGATAGAAAAATACATGAATGATCATAATATCATATTTTAATGTGTTTATTTTATCCAAATACATTTCAATTATCTTTTATAGCTGAAATCAAATCCTCAACTGACAAGACACAGAACTCGACCTTATCTTGACTACACAACCATTACACAGTTTTTTCTCTTGTTTACTTCAATTTTCGCTTTTATTTCATTTTTCTTCATATCTAGTCAGCGTTCCACTTAGGAAAAATAGGAAAAATATTCTAGCTGAGCTTACGTACCAATTCACGGCATCTCTAAATGATGAACATTTTCCCATTTACTTTCCAACTGACCACGTTGCGCTTCTCCTGTTATGGACATCGGATAAGAAAAGCAGGTCTTCCAGAATAGCCCTCGATGGTCACCACTTTGAGGTGTGGAAGGTCTCCGTCTGTAAGCAACACTGCATGTTTCCTCTTGAAGTGTTATTTCCAGCTTAATATGTAATAGTCCAATGTGGCTAAAAATTTACCCAGAACGGACATCATTCTTGGATGCAAAGTTCCATTTGCATCATCCACAGGCATTTCAATTAACTTAATCCTTTTCAAAGGTGAAAACAAGCTCAAGCTTCCAGAAATTGAAGTCAATTTTCAAAATGAAGCATGCAAATCATCTTCATTTTAAAAAATACACCTTACTTCCGAACGACCATCACGATTGATTTTTTGTCAATGCCAATGTCAAAGCTTTGTGAATAATGCCGGCGTTTAATAAATGAATTAATTAATTAACATTTAATTTGGTTAATCTCCGCGCTTCCTATAACCCATCTAACGTGAGAACTAAATGTTCCATGGTTCGAAAAACAAGGGGACTTGATGCACATGGAATAATAATAATTTGATTTATTGTCATGAAGTATCCTCAAAAGGAAAATTACACTTCGCTGACAAAGACTTGTACAGATTTTTCTTGTAAATTATAATTAAAAAATAATATATAGTATATAATATAAATTTTTGTGACTTAATATTATACAGCATCATTTTCATTGAATTATTTCTTCCCAATTATATAATAAACCAACAATTGCAAGTAATAATAATATTAGTATTATCGGTTAATGACAGCATCAAAAATACAGGAGTAATCAAAAGTATCGGAGTTCAAATTAATCATGTCATTGTTTTGACACGTTAACACATGTGCCAATAACTTTTTCTTAAATAGTGAAGGGGAGTTTACAAAACTTAGTACATTTCTAGGTATTATTAGCCATTGGGAAACAGCTTTATATTTAAACATCTTTTTTCCCCATATGCCATTGTGTTTAAGGCAAGGAATATTGTATTGTTGGCTTCTTGTAGAAGTCGTAGTTGTAAACGAGAAATCTATATAATTATTTAGATATTCATTTCTACAATCATAGGTCATTTTATACGCAAGGCATATATTTTCATACACAAGTTTGTACTTAAAAAATAACCACTCCAACACGGAGCATATATCATTACTTATAGAATCAAACTTCCTTATATTTAATACATATCTAGCAGCGAACTTAAGTACCTTATCTATGTTTTCAATAGCTTTTTTATTCAGATTGTTTCCCCATATAGTACAGCCATAGTTCATAATACTCATTACAAATGCGTTGACCAGAATTGTCTTTTTTTCTTCATTTAAAATATTCTTAAGGGGATACAACATCGAAATGGACCTGTAGCATTTTTTGACGACATTTTCACATTACTGGTTGAATGTTAAGCATTCATCAATTACAATACCTAAATTTTTTAGAGATTTTACTTTAGTTATTATGGTACCATTAATTTTAAGGTTAAAGTTGTCACATGTATTAAGAATACTTCTTTTACTAATAAGCATACATTGCGTTTTACATACATTAAGTTGAACTTTGTTTTGTTCCAGCCACCTACATACATTATTGAGGTCATTTTCCAGATTAATTTTCAAACTTTCTATGTTATCTATACTGGCTGCATTATATACTGTGCTATCATCAGCAAAGAGAGTGATCTTAGAGTTTTCAACACATAGTGGTAAGTCATTTATGTAAATGCAAAACCATAATGTGCTTGAAGCAGCCCCTTGTTGTATTCCCCGTGTTGTAAATTTAGTATCAGATCTCATTTTGTTAAATTCTACATATTGAGCCCTATTGGTAAGGAGAGAATTTATAGTCTTACAGTTAATACCGTACCAAGTTAGCTTATGGATAAGTATATTTCTATCTACACTATCAAATGCTTTTTGCAGGTCTAGCGCTATAGCTGAGCATACAAAATCATTATCAATATTTTCATACAGGTAATCTGTTATTGACATAGTGAGGTAGATAAATTCTTTCTAAAGCCAAATTGGTGCTCACTAAAAAGCTTATTACTTTCAAAATATTCATTTACCTGCATAAAAATACATTTGTCGAATAATTTAGTAAAAATTGGCTGCATAGAGATAGGCCTAGTTTCATTAGGTGTGCTAGCATTCTTAACTTTTGGTACAGGTACTATACGAGTAGTTTTTAATATTTGTGGTATTTCACCTAAATGACAAAAAGTATTGAATAAGTTAGTAAGTTGACATATGAAACTCTGAGATTTCATGGCATGTTTAATGACTCGATTATTAATGCCCAACGGATCTATCGATAGGTTGTTATGATTTTTCATTTTTTTTCAGGCCCATAATATATTATTAGGAGTAAATGGTTTTAAAATAAATTTACAGTCCTCACTTACTTCCAGTTTGTTAGGTTTACACGGAAGATTAATATTAGAGTTCTTTACCTCGGATGAAATATTTACATAAAAGTTATTTATCTCATTTGGATCAATGTCAATACAGCTTTTGTTATTATTCTTAAAACTAATGACTTGCTCAAGACCTTTCCAAATATTTGTTTGTGAGATTTTTGAATTTATGGCATTTTTGGTGTCTCTTACTATCAGGTATTGTACTTGCTTGTTCAAATGTTTTACAACGAGGTGACTATTCATGTTGGGGTTACGCTTATACATACGGTATGCTTTATCTTTTTCTTTTTTCTTCTGGATAGTAAATGGAGAAGTAAATTTGTTTTTCCTTCTCTTTGAATTTTCTCGAGACTTCAGGAATACATTCATTAAGGACATTTGTGAATTGAAAAAAGAATGAGTGGAAGTCTTGGTTAGGTATGCACTCCATTTCGTCGAGCTTTATAATGAACTTGTCGATGTTTTTCGTGTTAAAACTACGCATTGTCATTTTCTTAATGACATGTGTGGGCTTGTTGTATTTGTAAGTGCATTCTGTAGCTAAATGATCGGCAATCGAAGCCTCAAACACTCTGGTTTGTTTTACTTTAGATACGTCTCGAACAAAAATAAGGTCAAGCTTATTATTCAGTCTTGTTGGCTCATTAATAATCTGCTTAATACCTAATGCATTACAAAATTGAAGGAGAGGTTCGATTGCTTGATTTCTAAGGTTGAAATCCCCAAGTATAATAAAATCATTATCTTTTTCGTTTAGTTTACCAATTATTTGTTTTATACTGCTTATATCTTTGGCTAAAATATCTTTTATGTACTTTGGATGCCTATATACACCCACTATGTTTATGCTTTTCAGATGATTATATTGGATTTTTATGTGCGCTATTTCAGTGTTTTCAGAAAAGGAGTTACATTTAATTTCCCAAAATTTCAATCTGTCAGAAACATATATAATTATTCCTCTGTGCCCTTCTTTACTTATGTTTACTCTATATACATTGTATCCTGTAACATCTGGTACATTCTGACCTTCTTTTAAACCCGACTCCGTCAAGCATAAAACATCATACTTATGAACAGTGAGAAAATTTAAAATAACGAAGAATTTCTTTTTTATGGTTTGTACATTTACGTGACCAACTTTTATGTGGTTTCCATTGTTCAGTTCCGATTTATTTAGTATAAAATGCGTCCTCGTCCCCTTGACATTCCTCCTCGTGGTTGTCCTCGCGCTTTTAATCCCCTGCCTCTCGATGTTCCAGGGAAGTAGTTCACCTTTGGACGGTTTCGGAGGCTGTGGCTGCCTAAAAAATCAGTGCTGGGCTCAGAGTTCCTTCCTCTCTTTTTGGGTGGCTCTCCTCCTGCATCAGCAAGCCCGTCTCCTGATTGTTGAAATTCTTTATCCTTTTCTCCAAAATTGAATGACTCATAAATTTTTCCTTTATGAGCATAAAATTCAGTTCCATCGGTCAATGTAATGATTCGTTTTTTCCAGTCAATTGTGTGCGTAACATTTTCATTGAAGAGTTCTGTCCTTTTCCATCGAAGAGCTTTGTTGTCGATCCTGACACTGTACGGTAACTCTTCATTAAGATAATGGTGTTCAGGTAGATTCTCCTTGCACTCATAAGCCAAATTTCTGGCACTATGGTTTTCAAAGTGAATGTGCACTGGACGACCGAAGCCCTCTTCAAATGGAGTCTTTTTGTTTCGGAACACTGTATCAATTCTGGCATCACTCTTTGTAATGTTTTGGATCAGAGTGGTAACTTTTGATCTCAAATCCACACTGGACTCATCTTCACTTTCTTGGAGCCCAACTAATATAAGATTTTGGAAATTCACTTTTCTGTACAAGAGTTCATTCTCGTTTTCGAGAAATTCTAGTTGCTTCTCAAATTCAGCATTACGCTTTTTGAGCTTTTCTATTGCTATATTATTTTCTTTAACGCAATCATTAAATTGTTTTTTAAGTTCGTCTTGTTTCACAGAGAGCTTATCCAGCTTATCATGAACAGTTTTGTTGTCTTGCTTGATTGAGTCGAACTCACTCAGTAATTTATTAAGTAAATCGTTAGTTGTTGGTTCAGAGGCGTTTGAGCTCACTGGCACGTTTCCGAGAATTTCAAAATTAGGTATTGGAATTCCTCCGGCACCTTGCGCACCATTTTCTTGAGTTTCCATATTCAAAGAGTTGTGAGTAGACATGTTGTAGTAGCTTGCACTTTGTATATTCACGTTATATGAGTTGCTAGAGGTGCTGCACGGCACTTCTTACTCTGACAAGAACCAAGCAAGGAATGATGGACATGATGTTATAACCATACCTCGTGGACTTATCGCTGGTTTTCGCTCGAAAATCCAAACTAAGAAGTAACGCAATAAATTTATCAAAATCCTCGAAATGAGACTAAGCATGCCACTTGCCACCTATTTATTTCATTGTTAATCAAAACCTACCTAATAATCCTCATTATTGCAATTCATTTGACCATCAAGATACAAATAAAAGTTTATAGCGTTTTTTCCAGGTTTCCATTGATTGTTGTTCCAAGCATTGTTGCTAATAGTGCGAAACTTGCGTCAAATTAGCAGGATTTAAATAGTTAGCGTTAATACGTAATTATGTGTCATCATTTTCATGTAAAGTTTTGTAAGAATATGTTATTAGTATGCATCACGTTCTTTACGTCTTTCTAATCTTCTTCTATTCTATCGTATTGGCGACGCCAGGTGAAATTCATCTGCTCATGAAGGTACATTCCAAAAATTCGAGTTAAAAATTGAACGGCGTGAATGCAACAAACTTCCTATGCATGATTTGATTAGGATCAATTGTGAGCATCACTAGCAATCATTGCATTTTTCATGTGTAATAAATGTTGACAAGAGGTACACTATTATGGTTTATTTTTAATGTTTGGTGTTGGTGCATTTGTCGCTGCAAGTACTGGGGTTTTCCAGGCGTGATGAAAAATATTTTTTAAAGATCTTGTGATCGGAAGTTTTTGCGCTATTATTTTTAAGGCGAAATAGGAACATTAATATGAATGGTTAATCTCTTGGCTTATCTTGTAAAATAGCTCACATAGTGCAATTACTTAGCTAAATTTAATTAAAATAAATCGAATAATAATATAACATGTTGAGAAAGTCCATAAATTTCTATTGTAAAATATTAGTAAACTTAACTCTACAAAATAATTAATAATTATTTAATGAATAGCGAAGCGAAAGTTTTCCAATTGCTAAGCAATTCTATACTATTTTAAATTTTATAAAAACCCCTCTTCACATTCAACTATTCTATCACGGTTTTAAAATATGTGGGCATTCAAAAAAAAATTAGTACTGACGAGCAAATAACATTACAAGACAACGTATATCTAGAAGATTGTGTGATGGGCTATTCCAAACACGTAAATCCCTATGTATTTTAAACAAAATATGACGTTGATGAATTTCGTAAAGTTTTATACAGGGTTACACCGTCGCCACTAATTTAAATGCTTGAAAACATAGTATTAGCTTCTGAGGTTATTAACACTTGGCTAATGGTGAGTTGTGAACAAGAATAAATAAAATGATCTATTCATGCATGGTAAATTGTAGAAGACAAAGGTTTTAAATACAAATATAAAGTTTTGAAAACGAGAAGTTTGGATTTGATAGGAAAACTTAAGTTTTAAATTATTTACAAATCTTTGCATGCGGATAATGCATGGAAACAGACAAATTCGAATAGCTAAAACTTACATTTAAAACTAATATGGCTAATTTAGCCAATGGCCGAATTCGAGAGGCTGATACACTAACCTTTAGACTTAAAAATTAAGAAATAAACAGGTGTCCCAATTATTGTTGAACGCATTGTATTTCGGCATTTTTTTAGTTTTTGAGTGAGCAAAGCTTTGACTCAGGATTAGTCAACTAACGTACACCAATTCAAGTTCTAAATAAAATAAAATATTGATTCTGCACCATCATCACAAGAAAATCATTAGCAAACTTTCATAAAGTTCTATACTATTTTTAAATTGTAAGCTACATCCGGCAAGTGCATGTTAATGCCAACAGGTTTTTGTAAAGGTATGAGGAAACGGTGTAACTTAACTGGTAAATAAGAATGCCTAAAAAGACCGAAGACTTGTCGCACTAGTAAAATCAAAGTTAATACACAGAACATTTTTAACTCGAAAAGGTTTAGGTTTAGAGCAATCACTGATTCTATACCCAGGCGTTTTTGTAAGGGAATTTACTTTAATAAATCAGGTGCAGTCTAGACGAGTCGGTGCAGAC
>JAQIWO010000638.1:0-13130 GCA_034695405.1 Entomobrya muscorum | reverse complement strand
GATTCAGTCGATTCAATAGAATTCTTGACTTGGCGATTCAGTCGATTCAATAGAATTCTTGACTTGGCGATTCAGTCGATTCAATAGAATTCTTGACTTGGCGATTCAGTCAATTCAATAGAAACTTTGAGATGCTTATCCACAAATTGGTGCATTTGAAAACTATTTATATCTCTGCAGGATACCAATTTAAAAAATTAAGTAGAAATCACAACGCAGAACACTGCAATTGACCATGTTGATTTATCTCCACATGCATAGGTACTCATTTGACGCATTGCTAATCACCGACTTCACGTTTTTAAAACGACATAGCGTCCAAAGTATACCTTCCAAATGAATGTTAATGGTGTCAAAATGATCGCAATAAAATAATTAACATGTCTGTTGTAGTTTCCAGATTTTATGTAGCCCCACGGGGAAAATAGATTTTTTGACCCCTGAAATTTGGAGAATTTTGACCTTTGAATGGGCGTAGCTCCGGAAGTTGACATGTCACAGTGACCCACATGCTATCAAAATGATCGCAATGAGCTGATTTATAAGATGGTATTCAATTTAAGATTGTGGGTAGCCCCAGAGGGGAAATGCCAAAAACGCCAGAAATCGACCGAGTAGCACTTTACGCTGAAGGCCCTATGAGCAGTGTATAGGTTTCACTAGGTCTATTCTCAATAAATGCTACTCGGTCGATTTTGAGCATTTTTGGCATTTCCCCTCTGGGGCAACCCACAATCTTGAAATGAATACCATCTTATTAATCAGCTCATTGCGATCATTTTGATACCATGTGGGTCACTGTGACATGTCAACTTCCGGAGCTACGCCCATTCAAAGGTCAAAATTTAGCAAATTTCGGGGGTCGAAAATACTACTTTTCCTCTGGGGCTACACAGAATCTGGAAATTAGCCCAGTCACAATAATTAGCTTCATGCGATCATTTTGGTGCCAACAGCATCTAGTTGTGAGGTCAACTTCCGGAGATGTGACGGTTCAAGTGGGCAGTTTTGGTGAAAAAGTTGAACAGGGGGGACTCTTCTTACTGCTTCAATTCTCCATGTTGAGAGGTATTTAAAAAATTCCGAGTTGAATATTTTGGGAACTTTGTAACTCGAAGTCATGGATTAGGCTGTCATTTAGATGGTGACAAGTTTGAAAGCAGAGCGGAAACTAGAGTCTGTCAGCTTCCGGTGTTGATGTTGATAATGATAGAAATGTGCAATCAATAAAAATCACATTTAATTCTTATCAAATGAAACTACATTTTATCGGGATGAACATGGTGATCATGATGTACGAACACTTCCAAATGTCAAAAGCCGTTGGAGAACAATATTTATGATAAATGATGATGATGTTGGAGCCACTTCATAGCAAAGCAGGAAGGAAGTAGTGCTGTGCTGCTGTTGATAATTAAAATGCGGACGGGAGCCCTTCACTGCATACATGCATATCAAATGCGAGTGCATAATGCGACAGGTTAAATGGTGAAAGCAGCACGGGCTGGTGGATGGTGACTCGGTGGGGCAGACCGCTACACAAACCGCGTAAAATTTATATTTATTTGGCTATTTACTAAGTGAATGTGCTTGCTTTTCTCTGGGCGAGGGGCAATGGTTTTTTTTAAATTGATGCTGATGATGATGACGACACATAATATTTTATTTTGCATGCATAGTTAACTAGCAAGTTTTGTTATTTGAGGGATGATGGGAGTGATGGTGAGAGGAGCGTCTTCATTTTTACATAGGAGGGAGATGGGGGAATTCCTCCCTCAGAGGTCTCTGCTCCTGCTGGAGTAGGAGGGAGGATGCTGGAGGTGGACACGGCTACCGACTCTGACTTTGTATTGTTGGTGGGGACGGAGGGACACGAGGAAGCAGCAGCGGAGAATGAATATTACAGTGAGAGTCAATGTGTGGCAGAAGGAAGCGGGGGTGGAGATGGAGGAGGAGCCCAAAACCTGAACCAAAATCCTTGCGGGAACGTACGTATCAGTGATAACCATGATTCCATCCACCAGTACAAAAAATGTAGCAAGCTTTGCACACGTTAACAAAAAAATGTTATCGAGTAATGGTACTCAATCATCATCAATTATATTTAAATGAATCACAATTACTATATTTACCACTATTACCAAAATAGCCAGAGTTGTAATGTAGTTATAACCTGCGCAACAAATATCATCATCCGCGTTTCTTAATTTTAAGACGCGTATCAACTCCGACGGCAAATGGCATCATTTCGAAGTGTAACAGTTCACTTGAAAGCATGCAAATAATTTAACATATGATAATAAGAATAATTTATTTACATATGATATACCTGGTCAACCCGCTCTGTAGTAGAACTGACTTTCTCTTGAAATCCATCTTGGGATGTACCGACTGTGCACCCGATAATCGATTTCTAACAGAAGCCTTCTCCATCCGAATATTTTCAAGGAGAAATGCCCGTACGTGACCAGTAGAGCGCCGACACATATGTAAATTTTCAAAGATGAACCATGCGCTGCGGAAACATGTGGAGCAAATCATTTTGATATATCTTCATGTTTTGTAATGTTGGAAGACGACCAGCTTTGGGGATGACATCCGGGAAAACGGATGGTAGCCCAAATTACCAAATCAGGCTTTGAGATAAACAAGGATGAACAAGTATTACATTTTGGAATGCTCTACTGGGATGCTCCGAGATTTTCTAGAAAATTGTAGTCAAACTGGTTGATTGTAACGAGAATATTTTCATTTTGGAATATGTCGCGCATATTGTATTTTAATGAATATTTTTGGAGAAAAGAAACTGGAGCCATATATGAGAGAATTTAGCTTTATTTAATTTGTTGTTGCATTTCGTGCCATGGAGCTTTATGATAAAAAATTAAGCATAAATTAAAATAAAGCATAATTAAAAACAGCACAACAAATTATATAGATAGTCATTCTAAATTTTCAATTTGAATTTTTAAAATCATGAATTATTTAAGTATCTTCGATAAATGTCAACCAAATACAAATACTGCTTTTAAGATGTCATAATAATTTTAAGGTAGTGCTGTGCTCCACTTGCAGTAAGGCTAAATCACATTTCCAAATCAGATTGTGCATGCCCGGATACTGTATGAGATGAAGAGCTTACATATCGTATTACTTTCATGCATTGTTTGTCCACAATTTGATTCCACTTTTCCGTGTGTTTAATATCATTTGTGATGCAATACCACAAATGGCAAAATTTTATATGAGGTTGTCATCATCATCTTTTTGCGGGTATTGTATGAGGCGGTGAGGATGGAGATGGCCTGTGACATCGGGGCTCGTCATCGTCGTAATACTCAGAAAATGCGGGGGAGGAGGATGAGGTCCAGTCTCGGGGTCCAGCACATGCATCTCCGAACACTCCTTCGAAGGCAATCTTAACTTTGCAGATTTACTTTTAGTAGTTTTAGTCTTTGACTTTGTCGATCGCTCACTTGGTCTGTACTCGCCCACTTAAATATTCAGAGATCCTGACTCCACCTCCGTTCTTAGCCGCTCTTGAAGCAGTTTCAGTCTCCTCCCAATCTCCTTCTTTTCGTCCACTCCCCCGCCCTCTAACTCTTTCCTCAGCCTCCGCTTTGCACTATTTATACCGCAGCCGAGCAGCAGCCGAGAATGGCTTTTTTATTATGAAAATATTATTTGCTACAGAATCGACACAATTCAGTTGGCTCCGTTCCGTTCGCAAAGGGAAACATGATACATTATTGATGATAATAATTATTATTATGAGTTTATGCTGGGCTTCGTGGTGGAAGTGCGAGAGAAAGCAGCTCAATGCACTGGTTCGTTAAAAAAAATGCGATGAATTATTCTTTTTTTTAATTAAGCGCGATAGTGTAGGAGTAAATGTGCGATGTTTTTTGATGATTCTTTTAATTGATGCGGTGTGGTAGTTTAAAATGAAGCTACTTGACCGTTGACAGCGTCAAGTTATTTAATTATTATTTATTTTCTTGGTGACGCTTATCATCGGGCTGGTGCTTCTCAAAGATCCCATTCTATCGCCTCCTCCCTCTGCCCGCCACCTCCTTGTCCCCTGATCGCTGGCTTCCTTCTCGTTTCTTCCTCCACCACCCATGCAATATCTCCTCCTTTCTCCTGTAATGATTCTCGGGCACTGATTACGAGATCCTCCTCTTAAGCTCTTAAGCTCCACCCCCTGGGAGGACCCATTCCTGAGGTATTTGCGGGAGGAAGTGGTAATGCGTTGGGAGTTGAGGATTCCGCGGAGGTGGCGTCTTCAGAGGAGGGCGGTCATAAGGTGCTCATTCAAGACTCCAACAGGAGGTCTCCTTCTATTGCTAAGCTCTAAACAGTTTATGCAGCACATTTCTAATAATTAATTTTGAGTTATTTGATTTTAATCGATTTTTGGGACGAGCACTAAAAAACTGTGGATTGCTTACAGGTAATATTTTCCATCCGATAGCTCTTAAATATTTTCTATAAAAATGTATTTATGTCTCTGCATCTCTCAGTCTGAGGACAATATTTATGATGGATGATGATGGTGGAGCCCCGATCAATTTTACCACCAAATAATCATTTTTGCAGAGAGACTATATTTCCTTTTCATAAAAAACTACTATTGAGAATGAGTTCTTTCATGAAGAGTGTGTTAATGTCCACAAAAAAACATAAATACAAAGTTGTAAGTCATGCAATAATAGTAACAAAAACGGAATAAAAATGACAAATTTAATTTATCTTTTTTTAATTCTGTTAAAAAAGCTCATGACTTGCTTAAAAGCTTTAATAAGGGGTCGTTCAAAGATCACGTTATTTTTCTTGCTTGCGGGATTGACAAGGAAGAAATGCCATATCCAAATTACATGCACTTGCTTTAATTCGTCATTGACTGAAACGAAATTGCATTTGACTTTGCATTAAAAAGCAACTTATGAAGTGGATGGCCCCCTAACCAAAGTATCCTTGCTTTGCATTCTTCTTGTAGAATGCGTTTCATGTGGGCACAATATAGTTTATCAGTAGAGTAGCAGTAAGGCAGGAGAAAAAAAATCATTTACTTTTTGTCTTGTGCAAATGCATAGAGAAATATTACATAAAAGCGAAACAACAAATGTATGGTTTCCTGTTTTCAACCGAACTTATCTTTAACTCAATATTTACCTGTTTGATAAAAATCAAACCTGATGCAAGCTCTTGAATAACTGATGAAGCGTTTTGTAATGTTACATGCATTCTACATAATACATATCAGTATGTTGTCTAGTTGCTTATACAAAAAATTTTATTCATCCGAATGAATAAGAATCAACACTTTTCTCTCTCATTACACACATATTGGCTTATTTGACAAGGAAAGTGACACAGTTTGCTCTGTAAACATACAGGAAAACTCACAATGAATATTATGGGATATCCGGCTTTATAGATATGTCTTCATATTTGGATTGTTCAGAAGAAGCATGTGAAAAAATTGAAGCGCTGCAATAACATTAACTAATTAGGTTAGGAGAAAAGTAAAGTTTGTTAGTCGTTAAAAATGGAATGTTGTTCGGAAATATAAAATTTTAAATTATTTGATAAGCGTGATTTGAGGAAGGGAGGATGTCGACCCGAGGCACGGACACCTTCTCTTTGGAGGTCCTTTCCGTCTACTTTAAGCCATTCACGAGGGAGTCCCTAAAATGCATACGGGAGCGAATGGAAGAAGAGGCAATCAAGAAGGAATAGGAGGCGAGGATTGCGAAAGAGGTAAATTATTTAGACAATATTTTCTTTAGAAACATCAAAAAGCTTTAAAAATATATTCGCCCTGTATAACTTTTATTCTGTGTATTTTCTAATTTGTACACATACACACAACTCAGCACTTTTTAACTAATAATATAATAGTCTGGTACAAATAAATTGCTAACACAATATAAAAAGCTATTTGGAAATTATCTAAGTATTTTTATGATGACTCATTCTGGGGCAACTCTATAGAAACCCAAAAACTATGATGACGATGGGGATGAAGGTCCTCAGCCAAATTCAAAGCTGGAGCAGGGTGCCTCCCTGCCCATTCGTGTTGCTCATAATTTCGATTTGGACAGCATGGCAAACATTCTGCTGGAGGATATCGACTCATTCTACACTGCAATACCGGTTTGCATCGTAAATAAATAATTATTATTGCAAATTTAAATAGAAATTAAAATTCTCAGCAATACTAATAATTAATGATTTTTATATGGGCTCTCTAAAGACTTTTGTGTTGATCACAAGAAATAAAGACATCTTCAGGTTCAGCGCCACGGACGCCATGTGGTGGCCATCATCATCATCACCAGTCTGGCTAATTTCTATGTCATGATCATGCCCGCAAGTCTGGTCACCGAATCAACGGTGTGAGCATTTCATACTTATTTCCCAAAAAGATTACAATATTATTAATTTATACAGAATGACCACAGTTTTCATTTTAATCATTTTCTAATTATTTTTCTGTAGAGTAATTTTCACAGCAATCTACACATTCGAGTCCGCCGTCAAAGTGCTCGCTCGTGGCTTCATCCTCGAGAAGTTTACATACCTGAGAGACGTCTGGAACTGGCTAGATTTCGTAGTCATCTCATTAGCGTGAGCATAGATTATTTAGAGTCTAGAGACCGAAAATGCATAGCATGGAAGAATAGAAGGGGATAGTTTTTGAGGATGAGTTCCTGGTCTAGTTTACTTAATTAGAAAAAAATCTACTAATAACTTTTAATCTCTGTAGAATATAATCTTTTATTTAACGTAAAAAATATTTTTTTTACTTTATTTTTTTTACTAACAAGTAGTCTCAATCTCTTGAGATTTTCTCAGTCTCTCTCTCTCAGCTAATTTCGCATCTCCCGCTGAGCAACGCACGCAAAAAATATTAATAAAGGCACATCACACGAAAGAATGTTTCCTTGTAAGCAATTTTAATTTGATTTTTATAATCCCTCGTATTAAACTAATTTAAAACCAGTTTATTTTCCCCTCGATTACGAATCACAGCTACATCACAATGGGAATCGACCTCGGTAATCTCGCAGCCCTTCGAACTTGTCGTGTGTTCCGAGCCTTGAAAACGGTTGCCATCGTTCCCGGTCTGAAGACCATCGTCGGCGCTGTCATCGAATCCGTGAAGAATCTCAGGGACGTGATCATCCTTACAGTATTCGCGCTCTCAGTATTTGGATTAGTCGGACTGCAAATTTATATGGGCGTCTTGACGCAGAAATGCGTTCGGGATTTCCTAGAGGATAGGTCCGAGGGAGATGAAAGGGATTTTAATTGGCAAGCTTGGAATTTGAATCTGACAAACTGGTTTCCATATCCACCGCCGAATGAGTACGGGAATGCGAATTACCCCTTGTGTGGAAATTCTTCTGGGGCGGGAGGCTGCCCAGAAAATTACACGTGTTTGCAGGGCTACGGACCGAATCCTAATTATGACATCTTTCGACTCTTTCGCCTGGGCATTTCTTGCTAGCTTCCGGCTCATGACGCAGGACTTTTGGGAGAACCTGTACCTGCAAATCCTGAGGTCTGCAGGGCCCTGGCATATGCTCTTCTTCATTGCTATCATCTTGCTGGGGTCGTACTATCTGGTCAACTTGATTCTCGCTATTGTCGCCATGAGTTATGACGAGCTGCAGAAAAAGGCGGAGGAAGAGGAGATGGCGGATGCGGCAGAGTTGGAAGCCATACGGGTAATTATTTAAAGTAATTTAGTAAATGTCAATTAATTATCTAATTAATTTAATGGTACATTTGGATCACAGGAAGAGGAAGAAGCTCGAGCAGCAACCATCGCAGGTCGCGCAGCAGCTGCGGAAGCTCGAGCAGCAGGTCTCCGAGATCACAAGTCTCCCACAGCCAGTTACGCAGGTTCTTCAAGAAGCTACGAGACATTGGCAGGGGAGCAGGGCGGGGATGAGACCCTCAAAGATGGCAAATCAGACTGCAACGTGAGCCTAAGCGGTTCCCATTCTAGACTCGTATCGGCCGCTGGGGGAGTGCAGCAGAGGAGAAAATTTGATGTATGTTCAGTCCATCCAAAATCCACATTAAAAATATTCTGGGGTAAAAGCATAATTTTTAATGTCATTTTAGGCCAGCGTCAGTTTGCCCGGAAGTCCATGTCAGCGACGTAGATCCCAGTCTTATAGCAGGGATAGGTTAATGGTGCTGTCCACTTATATGGACGCTCAGGAGCACCTGCCATACGCGGATGACTCCACGGCTGCTACGCCAATGATTGAAGAGAATGGCGCAATTATCCTGCCATTTTGCAATGGGCTTCATCATCAGATGCACACCTTCGGTAATAAAAATAAATAATTAAAAACTTCTCCAAATCTTTTGAATACATTTAATTTTTTCATTTAAATTTTTAGCTCTGAGTTCCCGCCACTCATCCTACAACTGGCATGCCTCCCGGCTCTCCTACAATTCTTACGACATGCTTCATCACGGCGGTGGTGTCCGTCACGGCCCTGGATTTCTCGGTCAACCAGTCACGAAAGAAAGTCAGCTCATCCAAAGAGCCAAGAACATTTACGGGGGAGACCCGGGAAAGCAAATGGACGGAGTAAGCGTGTTTCTTCTGATGATGCACGTCCTCTCCGGCTCTCATCACTAAAAAAGCACTTTCTCCACTTTCTGTCTCTCTCTTTCTCTCTATCTCAATCTCTCTCTACTAACGCAACGCTAATCTCGCTCAGGTTGAATGAAAACATAAGAGTTCATTCTCTGTGTTTGTAATCGTCTTTTGTTGTCGTTTTTCTTACATTGCCCCAAGTAACAAATACTCTTTCGATTAATCAAATTGTCCCCCCCACAAATAATTACGCATGCGCCCTTTATAAAAAGTTAATTTGATTTTTTAAAAAGTCGGAAACTGCTTTGTACCTTGTAAAAAATATTTTTTGTAATTTTTTGTAATCTTGTTCATTGTCAAGTCAGAGTCCGTGTATTTAAATATGTATATATTTGGAATTCGAAAATTTTCAAAATAAATTATAAATTAATAATAATTTTGTTATTGAAAATGAAGGAAGCATCTGGTAGCTTGGCGGATATGGAGAAAGTCCGGGGACCGGAACAAGAAGGATTTCAGTCGACTACTCAGCTGCACTCTGACGGAACAAGGGTGGAGCTAATAGGTAGATTAATTGAAATGCTTTGAGTTTTCTGTGACGAAATGTTCTTTAAAAAGATTTTAAATTTGCAGATGTGATGGAGTTAAATGAGCGAATCGAGCAGGCGGCAGGAACGCGAGGCCGGGTAAGAGATAGTCCCGCCGCTGTCAGTGGAACGGAGGATCCGCCGGAAGCGAGGATTACTCTGGGACAAATGATTAAGGCTGCTATTGTCACCGGTTTATTTAGATGTTTTGGTTAGTTACCTAAGTAAAAAAAATATTTATGTTTAAAAAAAGAATTTAATATGCGGGGTTATTTGAGATGATGATTTTTTGGTTGTTCTCGAAGATATATTTTGTCTTTGGGACTGCGGATTTCCATACAGTCTTATCAAGAGGGCTGCCTCCTTTATCATCTTTGACGCGTTTACGGAGCTGTTTATCACGCTCCTTATCGTGGTCAACGTCATATTCATGGCGATGGATCATTACGGACTGGAGGAAAACTATACGATGAATGCCATCATGAAAGCTGGAAACAACGTGAGCACAATATATATATATAGCCATGTGAAATTTTGGACAAATCATAATAAATGTCTAATTTCTGCTAATTGGATTTTCATAGGCATTTACGATTGTGTTTACTTTGGAGTCATCCCTCAAAGTTATTGCAATGAGCCCAAAATACTTTTTTCTTGTCGGCTAGAACGTGTTTGACTTTGTCATGGTCGCTATCTCACTGATCGAGGTTGTTTTTGAGGATGCAAATCGGCAAGGAATCAGCGCACTGAGGAGCTTCCTTCTCGTAAAGATTTAATTCATATATTTATATGCATATCTATATAAATTAAAATAAAGTTACCCATTTCTCCTGACTAAATTTCATGTGTGATATACTTTATACGGCTCCGTGTTTTTAAGCTGGCCAAGTCCTGGCCCACTCTTAACACGGTCATGACCATCACGAAAAAAACGGTGGGAGCACTCTCCAATCTCGTGTTTGTTTTTTGTCATCATCATCTTAATTTTCGCCGTGATGGGAATGCAGCTTTTTGCGTCTGACTACTTTGGTAAACATAAAAGAACATTTCAATGATTTCAGGTACCTAATTTAAATTTTTAACAGTTACATTAAGCAAATATTTAATAATTTTCTTACAGAAAAGACACACTTATTCCCCGGAGGAGAAATGCCCCGCTGGAACTTCACCGACTTTGGCCACTCTTTCTTGATCGTGTTCCGCGTGCTCTGCGGAGAATGGATCGAGTCCATGTGGGACTGCATGATCGTCTCTGGCGGCGCCTGTGTCCCCTTCTTCCTCGCCACCGTCGTCATCGGAAACTTGGTCGTTCTCAATCTCTTCTTGGCTCTGCTCCACTCCAGTTTTGGAAACCTGAGCCCCTCAGAAGACAGCGAGCCGAATAAACTGCAAGAAGCGTTCAGTCGAATTGGCCGGTTCAAGCGCTGGGTCCGAGCGGGAATTTGAGAGGCAATTGACCACTTCTTGGAGCAACTTGTCGAAGCGAAAAATCGAATAGTTCCGGGAGCATTTCAAGCTCAGCAAAGAGCAGAGGAAGAAGCTGCAGCGGCGGCGGCCGCTGCTGAAGCCCAGAGAATGGCAGCGGGGCTCCGGAAACGTCCCCGACTCGCGGACACGGCGAGGCTCTTAATGAATTTAAAAAAGCTCATGAATGATTTGGCGAAAGCTAAGGAAGCGGAAGTGATGGAATTTGGAGAGAAGAAGGAGGAACCGGAGGATGTGGATTCTATGAAATCTTATGGCTCCCACACCCACTATCCAAAGCAGCGAAAGAAGAAAATGGTCACGGAAGTGGGCGAGGATATGATGACAGCCGCGGAGGATGGGGACTTGAGCGACAACTCTCAAAAAGACACGGAGTGGATCGACGATGAAAACGGGGAGGGAGGGGATCAGGCGGAGGACGTGGTCCACGTGCCCACGGGGGGGGGGTGGAGGACGAATACCCGGCTGACTCTATGCCCGCCAAGTTTTATGAAAGATTTCCCATATTTGCTGGGGCGACGAACCGTTTGGAGTTTCCTGGGCAAACATTCGGCTGAAGTCATTCCGGCTTATTGAGAACCAGTATTTTGAGACGGCAGTGATCATCCTCATTTTGCTCTCATCAGCTGTCATGGCCCTGGAGGATATTCATCTCAAAAATAATCCGATATTGACAGATTTGCTCTTCTACATGGACAGGATCTTCACCGTCATCTTTTTCTTTGAGATGCTGCTCAAGTGGCTCGCCCTCGGTTTCGTCGCTTACTTCCAGAACGCCTGATGCTGGCTCGATTTCGTGATTGTGATGGTCTCCCTCATCAATCTGGTCGCTGCTTTAGCTGGTGTTGGCAGCGTCCAAGCGTTCAAAAGATGAAGACCCTCAGAGCTTTCCGTCCCTTACGGGCCATGTCTAGAATGCAGGGAATAAGAATCATGGTCAACGATCTTATCGGCGCCATTCCGAATCTCGTCAACGTCCACCTCGCCTGCCTCATCTTCTGGCTTATCTTCGCCATCATGGGCGTCCAGCTCTTCAACGGAAAACTCCACAAATGCTTGGACGCCAAAGACGGAAGTCGCCCAGACTACAGGATTATCCGAAATAAAGTGGAATGCCTGGCGAAAAACTTTACGTGGGAGAATTCTGTAATGAACTTTGACCATGTCGGCAAGGCGTACCTCTGCCTCCTCCAGGTGGCCAGACTAAAGGGCTGGATTGATATCATGAATGACGCCATCGACTCTCGGGAAATTGATGACCAGCCGCATAGAGAGGTCAACTTTGTGATGTACATGTACTTGGTCATCTTCATCGTGTTTGGGTCCTTCTTCACTCTCAACCTCTTCATTGGTGTGATCATTGGCAACTTTAACGAGCAAAAGAAGCAGGCCGGGGGCTCCATGGAAATGTTTATGACGGAGGATCAGAAAAAGTATTACGCCGCTATGCAGAAAATGGGAGGCAAAAAGCCAATCAAAGGGATTCCCAAGCCCACGGTAAGTTATAGGGGCAATGCGAGAATTTGAATGTTTCAAGCACCTGAAGCTTATCTAATAATTTTCTTTGGTTTTTTCCACAGTGGAAACCGCAACTGATCGTGTTTGAGTTCGTGACCAACCAAAAGTTTGACATTGTTATCATGTTGTTTATCGGCATGAACATGGCCATCATGATGATGGACCATTTTCAAATGTCAAAAGCTTGGGACGACGGTCTGGGCGCGGTCAACTCCGTCTTTGTTGCTGTCTTCACGGCGGAATGTTTTCTAAAAATATTTGCACATCGTATTCACTACTTCAAGGAACCTTGGAATCTCTTTGATTTGGTCGTTGTGTTCATGTCTGTCGCCGGAATGATGTTGAGTGATCTCATTGAAAAGTATTTTGTGTCTCCCACTCTTCTTCGAGTGGTTCGAGTTGCAAAGGTCGGCAGAGTACTGAGGCTCATCAAAGGAGCAAAAGGCATCCGAACATTGCTCTTTGCCCTAATTATGTCGCTCCCTGCCCTCTTCAACATTTGTCTACTTCTTTTCCTCGTCATGTTCATCTTTGCCATATTCGGGATGTCATTTTTCATGAATGTCAAATTGAGAGGAGGCCTAGACGAGGTCTACAATTTTCGAACATTCGCGAAAAGTTTCATATTATTATTCCAGATGAGCACGAGCGCCGGATGGGATGGTGTCCTTAGTGGGATTATTGATGAGGAAGACTGCGAGGCTCCAGATCCAGAGCTTGGGAAATCGGGAGACTGCGGAAATAAAACAGTGGGAATTGCTTTCCTCCTTTCTTATCTAGTCATGACTTTCCTTATCATCATCAACATGTACATTGCCGTCATCCTCGAAAACTACTCCCAAGCCACTGAAGATGTACAGGAGGGCTTGACCGATGAGGACTATGACCTCTACTACGAGATCTGGGCGCAATTT
>JAQIWO010000637.1:0-13139 GCA_034695405.1 Entomobrya muscorum | reverse complement strand
AAAATCAAAATTAAAAATAAATCAGATCGAATGAAAGTTCACGGGTGTGGTTGTATGATTATACCATACAGCATCCTATTTGTGTTTCTACAGTCCTTGAACTATTTACCCATACCCATACATAGTACAATTTAGAAGATAGGTTGTTGCTCACTCGGTTAATATTCAATCTCTTTACCTCAAAATTTTTTTTTTGAAGTCTTATCCGGTTTTATGACAAGTATCACTGGATCGAAATGTTGACTTAAATATTTTTAAGGCGTTTTAACATATTTACTCGTCAAGTGTTTAGGAATTCTCAAGCTTCTTAAATCCGAATTTTCTCCTCACGAAAATCATAAAGCCAGCTGGTATAAACATTAAGTGCAAAAAAATATTTTAGGATGGGGCAATATAAAAAGATATCCAAATTCTTAACTCTTGTTTTTCTCCTAGTTTTACGTCTGGAGAAGGTTTTGGCTTAAGAAAATTGCGTCTTTGACGTGGATCCAGATATTTCGGAGGACGAGAGGTGGACATGGGATTGCACCCATGAATATGCCATTTTATTCACAGAATACTCTTGCCAATTAACTGGTTTTAAAGTCGATATACCTCCTAATGATCTAAATGGAGAGAGAGGCTTTTGGACCGCCTGTGAAAATTGGCGTGACATATCCTATCAGGTTCTACCAGGAGACGTTTCATTCAAGGCGAGCGTCTACCAGAAGAATAAAGACTAATGTTGCTAACATGTATATAAACGGAACTACAGAACGCTGGGAAAACATTGAGGGAGAAGGATGGATTCCATAATACAGTTAAGAAAAAGGCCTTGTCCAGAAATTTATGAGTAAAGTAAAAATAAGGTGCGATAATAGTATTGATATTATTTAATTGTAATAAACTTTACCAAAAGAAGGACTCGTCATTTTACGAAGGATTCTGTGTAAAACTTTAGGTGCATTAATTATCATGGCTGTGCATTTTATTGTGAATCAGGTAATGCATTACTTTTAACAATTCATCCTTTAAAAAACATTATGTATTTAAAGCATTGACACTTGAAAAAAACCAAACGCAGAATAAATTTTTTTCAAGAATTTCTTTTGCAAACTTTACTGTGAAACAAATAAACTTTTTATTAAAATGTCGTCTTGTCGTCGTCGTAGAATGGTTAATTAAGTATACCTTACCATTATTACGAATTTCACTAATAATTTTACTATAAGTATATCAAAATTGTACACATCTCAAAAACGCTTTCAAATAACAATATAATCATTCTAATTCTAATATTATCTGCTTATTTACCCATTAATTAAAGAGACAAATTTTAAAGCAAACTTAGAAAAAGATACGTATAGGCTCAATTCTACAAGAAACTGATTCCGTTCAACGCTTTAAGACATATCCAACACAGTAAGGTTTACGACTCAAATGTAGATAGGTCAAGTAACTGCTTTTTGACATCTAAAAGTAACAAAATGAAGAATCACTTTAAATAGAAGGTGCTTTCATGTTTTTTCTCATTATCAATGCTGATTTAAATTAAACTCATCAATTGTGATCACGAAGGTACATCATTTTATTCCGGGGGAGCGGATCCCCATATGCCACCTCGTGACTTGATTAAATATATTCTATTTTAAATTAGTAGTGTTTGCAAAACAAGTTTCCAACTAAAAATGAATAAAATTACAATGACTACCACCGTAAATTATTAAATACAAAAGGGATTTGTTCCCTTTCATAGCTTTAGTCTTTTGCAACTTCATAATTTCCATCTGTCACTTATCCGCATGTGAGTCCATAGCGTTTCCTTCACCGACAATCCATCCTTCTTGCATTTCGTTAAGTATCTGTTTTCCTTAAAAATACACATATTTCTCTCTCTCACATCATTGTATCGTTCAAACAAAGGATACCTCTTAAACTCAAGTGTAGCAAAGGGATATATATAAAGGGGTAATGTCATTATAATGTTTTATATTCAAGATTCAGTTTTTGTCAGTGTAGATTTATACTTTTCTCAAGTAAGTATTTTCGCTGATCCGATTTCAAATTGAAAATGCACTTTTTCCAATTCGAGTGTCACCTGACTTACTTCCAGAAACCTGCATGACTGAACTTTGAACTACACCAGCACCCTATCCAAGTTAGATAATCTAACCATTTTGAACATTTTCTAAGTTAATAAGGGCAATAATAACCAATATTTTAATCCTTAAGAAAATTTATAATAAAAATGAGAGAAAACTCATGATTAAGTTTCTTAGAAACTTACTCCAGAAAATTAATAACAACTAGTTTTCTCGCCTTCCAAACAGGCATAGAAATCAAGGAGCGTTCCCTCCAATCGTCATCTATTTTCGTTTCTCTCCAATCATTTTTTTAACGCAAATAAACACGTGATTTTTTCTCAACAAATACTTGATCAGTAAATGATTTCAGCAACGTGAGTTTTTGTGATGATTGTTGATAATATTGAGCTAACCTGATGAAACATATTTATTTATATTTTTGCCAGCTTTGAATTAAATGAGGTTATCAATGCAATTTTGTGAACTATTTCTTCCCTTTGTTCATAACATGGTTAAAGTCTGAATAGGCAGTAAAAGTAATCTGTCCTTCCCATAATCCTAGAGTACTGTATTACTCAATAAGTTGCGATAAACTTACCAAATTTCCTTGCATATGATAAATAAAAAATTGAAACTTTTTTTTCTGAAATCATTTCATAAAAAACAAATCGTAGAGCACGTGAAAAATATATGAAATAAGCACTTCATAAAAATATAACTAATAAATAGTCACACAATTTTGTAACTATTTATGCTCCGTTTATTATCAAGTAACTTGGCTAAATAATCATTTTAAGAAGCACCTCAGCCCAACACTTCCAAAGGTTCTCTTTTTCAAGATCAAAGGGGCAAAGCGAGAAATCACACAACTTTTAGTTCTTATTCTTCTATTTTTATTTTTACAAGTCGAAAAACCGGTAAACCCGTTGAAAAAGTTGCGTATGTAATAAATGATATTTATGTTACAAAATCAAAATACATATAAATAAAAAATATCTACAATTTATTTTTTTAATTTAAAATTATTCAATGTCGGTGTATTGGTAATACCATCGAATTTTTTTTGGAGAATTATCAGTATTATAATCCCTTTCGAATGATATATTGCATGCTCTATATAATGCTTATTAAGTTTTAAGATATAACGGTTTTTAACGGCAAACTTTCTCCGATTTGACTGAGAATCAATAGGCTTTCTTCTCAGGATCCTAGGAACCTGTGTTCCAAGTTTCGTAAAAATTGGATTAAGCGTTTTCGAGATATTGTGCGGACAGACCGACAGACATTTAATCGGTATCCTATAATCTTCTGTGATATTATTAAGTACCTACAGCACCTAAAATCAAGTCAAAAAATGCCTAAATACAAACAAGAGTATGAATTAGTAATCGACTTTAAGAAAGCAATTTTTATAAGGCATAAAGACGCAAATAAAAATATTTTGTTTTTCAATAAAACAGTAGGTAGCGGATATTGGAACGATTTTGTGAGATGATGAATGATAATATGGGTTACGTTGGGATTTATTTATTTTTGGATTTTTGAGCAACTATTAGGACCACTCAAGCATGTTTCAGTGCTCCGTCCTCACTTTCAAATTTAAATCGAACTTGAGTATCGAGCCAGTGCAAGACGTACCTGATGAAATCCTAGGCTATTCCATGTGCTAATTTTCAAAAGTTAGCGTTGAAATTACGCATTTCCTTGCATATGTTGAAACGATGTATATTTTTTTATTTAATAACTGGATCAGGAAAAATGGACACGAATAAAACAAATCAGATAGCCTGTAAATTAAAAGATATATATGAGCACTTCTTAAAACTGACAACAAATGAACAAATAGTTTTCAAGCGCCGAAATTTGATGTCTATTTAAACCCGTTATTATCAAGCAACTAACAAAAACTTTTGCATCATTCCTTGCCAAACCGTTTCCCGATTTTCAAACGGGAAAAAAAGGAACCCGTTTGAGTGGCAGTTTTCAATGAAGTTACAATTGAATGACAACGACAAAGTGCATTGAACGCACCCAAAGAAAAAGCGGAAGCGGCTACTCAGTTTTCTTCGATGCGTTTTGAAACCCCAGACACTACTGACCCTTCTGTAACAACGGAATTCACCAGTGATCCCTCCTTGACAGCCTATCACACGAAAGACGTATCCCCCACAACGGAGGGAACACGAACCACTCCATGATGCTCCACACCTGCACCGGAGTCTTGTGATGGCAACTGTTGCGATTGTCGCCCACGGAAAGAACCACAAGAACTCCATTATTGAATAACTCCGTTATCCATTGCATATTGAAGAAGTTGCTACTATTGCTAGTAGGGATTTTAATTGAAAAAAAAATTGATACTATAAGTGGCAATATCCAAAAGCAAATAAGGTATCCGCGCAGGTATGTCTAGCTTTTTGTAACGTGCTTCCGTCTGTCATTTATCCTCATACGAATCCGGGGCTTCACTTGTAACAAATTTCGAAAATGTCAAGCTGCAAAATTTGAATGGGCACCCCTCCAAAACCATTTCAAGAAACTGAACAAGCTCAAGGAATAAACACAAACAAAGGCTTAATTTATTAATGATTTTTTTAAAGCCAAATTCACATCATTTTTTTCTGCTGTACTTAATTTTGATTAATTTAAACGCATTCCAAAGATTTATAACTGCAGCGTGAAATAATAAGATAGTAGATTGAGAATTTTACAACGAACTCAAAACTCATATTTAACAAAACTTGTCAGGAAATCGGTTCATCAATTTACGATAAACTACTGTGCAAAACAATACCTCTGCAATAATTATTATGACAGTTTCTTTTACTGTAAATCTGGTAATCCTAAAGTTATAATTTTTAAGATTTGACCTTCCATAAAAATATTATGCATCGAATGACAATAAAAGGTGTAAACAAATAAGAAATGAAATTTTCAAGGATATATTTTGTGAATTTTCCAGATAAAAGAATTAACTTCTTGTTTATTTTTCGTTTATGTACTGATTGATCTGACGTCTCGGTTCATTACTTCATTATGAGTGTTATTCTCTTGAACTTATCTAATTTCCTAAAAAAAATTAATCTTCTAATACACAACAGCACGATGAGCACAGCAGCAACTTCGAACAACTCATTTTGACTTATTTTTATGGCCTTGGAACTTGGAACTAGATTTTACGGGCTTATCATTGTAGCTTCCGTATTATTTTGAAAACTGCCCTTGATATCACATTTGAGCATTATTTAGTGGTCTATGAAAATTAGTCGTACTTAATCAAGCCCCATGCGTAATATAACTACTGATGAATTACAATCAACCGTTGTGCGAACTTTAAAATTAGGTGTTAAAAATACCCATGAAAATGATTTATATTTATTATGCAATTTATGTATTATTACTTTGAATAGGTCTGAGTGAGTAAAGGTTTGAACGCGACCCTTGCTAATGGAAAGGCAGATGCGTATAATTCATGAATATATACATCGTTTTCTTCAAACTGAAAATAAAGTTAATCTGTGTACGGATTTAGATGTACTGCGCAGGGAAGTGTACTCATTATCTTAACTGCTCAAACGCTTTGGTTAAACATATCTAAATCGTTAAAACTTATAACAGGTAGTCGGCAATTCTTCAGTTGTTTGAACTTACATTTTTCATTTAAAATTTTGAAAGGAACTTAGTCATGACATGTTCTTAAATGCAACAAAAAAATGACAACATAATAAATTTAAAAAATCAAGTCAATTAAATGCACAAATTATTAAGTATTCAATAAAAATGGGATCAAATTGCAAGCATTTTCTATCTTCCTTCAATCTGGAATTTCATAGATTGGAATGGCAAGTCTCAATAAATTAAAACATGAACAGTCATAGAAAGCTTACAAGTAACCTTCCAAATTATGATATTTTGCCGAAGATAAACAAGCGTAAGTGATAACAAACACAAAAACATAATACACCTTACTAATGATTTTCTCAGAACACGAATGAAATGCTCATCTTGGTTTATTATTTGTCTGTCACGTTAAATTTGATTGACTTAAACGCATTGCAAAATTTTAGGAAAAGAGTTAGAACATTGTTGGCATTATATCGAATTCGGCTAGATTATGCTGATATTTCTTACAAGATTAAATAAAGTATCACATCATCAATATGTTAAGGATCCTGTATAAAACTGCAGACGCATCAATTATTTTGGTAGTGCCTTTCATTGTAAATCCGGTATTGATAAATTCGTTATTTTTAAGATTCGACCGCTTATACAATATTATGCACAGAATGATAAAACCATGTGTAAAAAAATACGGAATAAAATTCTGAAAAAAATATTTTGCAAGCCTCAAAATTTTTTTACTTTTCTATGCAGTATCTACTACACTATTTTCACATCACATCACAGTTTACAGTATTTTTTTATGTAAGCTTGCTTTTTCATTGAATATTCTGTAATGTGAAACAAAATTTGTATTTATTATAAAAAAATATAATGGAAATCCGTTGTGTAAAATTAAAAACTACGATGAGACTTGCGTGATGCGACTAATGCCTGTGCGCCATTTGAATGGTGAATTAAAAGATTATGTAATCCTACTTAAGTAAAATACTCATATAATTAACATCACACAAAAATTAGGAGTACCATTACATTCAAAGTAAGCCGATAAATAATATATTTAAAATATTACATCAGCTGGGTAAAAACGATGGAAAAAAGTGACAATGCTCATTGATAAAGCACAGGTACGTTGATTTGCAAGACACACCAAACACAACCCACAAAAACAACTAGACCAACGATAAAGAATAAAATTTTGATTACTAACCTCTTAAACAAGTCTCAAAACCTAATACACGTAGTTATTACTCGCGTTCGTAAAACAGTCATAAATATCAAATAGCATTCCTCCCATTCCTCATCTATCACTCACAAATAACAAATTCATCGTTGTTTTTTAAAGATACCAATTTTGAACGACAAAACACAAGTTTCAAATGATGATAATAATCTTGCACCTAAGAAAAATTTTATAAAGCGCATCTGTATGATCGGCAAATTTTTGCTGACTTTGACGCCGTGTACAAAAGTCACAGACAATTGCATATCAAGACATTAATAGATTGGATTACCATTTGCCAAGTGGCTAAATTAGTGTTAATAATTCTAATTAGAAATGCCCTACATATCACTATAATTTCATCACAGGTTGGAGCAATTCCTCCAAGACGAGGGTCACCATCTTTCGAAACATTAATAACTTTACACCAACTAACAAACAATAACAATCGCCAAGGTGAAAAATGCTATCGTTTAAAAGTCCTTTCAATAAAAATTAATAAACAATAAATCAAAAAGACAATCAATTAGGAATAAACTTCTGATTTATATTCTCAGAAACCAGTTCAACGTTGTACAGCCAGTTTTATTATTCGGGTTTTAACGCATAAATGTATAGCAGTTATCCTCTCATTCGTCATATATTTGCTCCCTACTAGCAGTTTTATGATTGTATCATTCCAATCAAATCAATTCTTTTAAATACAAAAGGACACAAAATAATAAATTGCTTCCTAAGAATCCTTTTACTTGCGAACATTTCAATGACTTTTTATGATGATATTAATGTGTTCTCTGCAAATGAATATCAGCCCTGGACTATACGGACTTATCCATGCATCATGCGCACATACGCAACACTTTATCCAGGAAGAAACTTTACCCAAGCTGTTAATGATTATTATGATGCCATATATTTCAATCTGTGTTGCAACTGGCAATGCTTCATTACTTCATTTCAAAAATTAGCGTTAAAATAACTCATTTTTCTTGCTAATGAAAACACTTAAAGGAATCTGCATATTTATAATTAATTCACTGCTTCCGGGAAAATACTAAAATACGAATGAGACAGCACGAAAAATTACAAATAAAAAGAGATACAAGATACAATATGAACTATTTTGAAATGGTTATAATCTTGTTAATTACTTCACCTCAAAAATTATAATAAATAAATAAATAAATCAAAATATCTCAATTAAAATATAAGCAAAAATTACGACTAAACATTAAATTATAATTTTTATAAGACATATGAGACACAGGTATCAATTTTATTTTTAGCAGTTATTTATACTCTACAAGCTTGTAGCATTGCTTTGAACGATTATTCTGAATACATCTAGCATACGAAAATGGTATAAAACTAATCTTTGTAGTGGAGTGTGGCGTGCTAATTTCCAAGAATTAGCATTGAAATTACCCATTTCCTTGCATATGAATATTTAAAACGTCATAATTTACACCTGTCATTTACTCGCATATCATTCCACATTGCCTGTAACGATTTCATTTTCGTTTTTTTTTCGGGATAAAAGCAAGCCTGTAAATGGGACTGTATAAATTGAAATTGAAAAGAGACCTTACCTAGACTTGATTGGCAAACCGACTGGTATTTAAGTTTAAATTACAGAAACAACTCAATCCATTTATCCATTTTGGTTTATGAGGTGAAAAGGGCTATACGTATTACACGTTCAGGTATTACAGGTATTATCTTGTATCATCGCCGTCCAAGAAATGACACGAATATGAATCGACTAAATTACATTGAGGAATTGAGTTTGATAGAAATTTTCAAAGATGATAATTGGTTCAAAAAGCACCAGCAGAATTCCAAGAAAATGACAAATCGAAGGAGGAAATTTTGAAGGCAAATCGTTAAAAATGGATGCATGTTTTTTCACATCATCTCATCTGGATGAAGAACTTGGTAAGTTTCAACAATTTAAAAATACTCTAAACATTTAAAATTTCTACGCTTCACACAGGTCAGTTTTACGCTTGTACGTTGATTGCAAACTATAATCCGAGCTAGATAATAATTTTACACAACAAAGATGATCTTGTCATATCCATACCTCTGTTAATTTAGATTATATGATTGCAAAGTTTCTATGCGTCAAAACAGGGCAAAGACAGAAATTGTATGTTTGACTTCCTACTTTTCTAATTTTATCGAAAACAAGAAATACTGACTCGAGTTGTGGTACGTAAAGTTGACCTACCGCTACTGGTACGACTGACAGTTGTCAGCACTGAGCGAACCAAAATAATTTTATTGGCAATACCAATGTACTAATAACTTGGAGAACTCCACATTCCATTACACTTCACTTCCAACTTAATCAATCCATTTAAATCCCAATTTCTGCAATCAAATTGTAATTATCTGGAAATCCAATGTTTGTTATGGTCAGCACCTTTATATATTCATCGACCTACATTCAACCGTTCGAATGACTTTGTTAACTATTGTTCAATCTTCAAAGAAATTTTGAAAGCTTAATAGACTGAATGACCAGCCGCCGCCGCTGGTTTCACTTCTATTACAATAGGTAGATACTTTGGTTTTGCTCATTTTAAAACCTCAATAAAAATTCTGTTTTTAGGAGTTTGCCATACTTCATGCATTCGTTTTGTAGAGCAAACTCTGACGTTTTTGTAATGTAAACTTTTATATATCTGGGTCAGAAATTGCCACCGTGGCTTTCACCGGAAGCAAAAATTTAATTTTCTCTCTTTCCAGAGACAATATTGCCAATAACTGTCCTTATTTGCCCTAATGCAACCAAGTCCGCACATACAACACCCAATTCGATACCGTTACACAGCCTGCAATACTAAGGAATGATATATGATGCCAAGGAGTTTTAAGAAAAATCAACCTCTGGAATTCATATAAGATTAAAATAAACCATATAAACGTGCCATTCATATACACAATTGAAGGCTTTATAATTTAAAAACAAAAACGGAAGGATTTGAGTATTCTTAACTTAAAATACGTTATGATTTCTATGATTTTTTTTTCTCTTGCAAAATTCTAATAATTTAACCCAAATGTTTTCGGTTTACTTCTTTAACATCGCTGGAACTTTTTTTAAACAGAAAACCATGCAATTATCAGCATTTGGGTTGGGTCTATAGCACAATGTGTATATGTGTATGATGGTCATAACACAAAACTCGCAAGTAACATCCAACAGACAATAAACAATGGTTTATGGTTTATGACTACAGTAGCTTTTTTTCTACACGGGATCGACTAAATATTCTACATACAGACATAGTTGAAAAATTAGTGGATTTCTTTTTTCGTATTACAACTTACAACTACACACTGCATGGGATCCGATTTTAAACTGATTGTGATCGCGGATTTTGTTTTGTTTTGTACAGTACAGTGATCTCAAGCACACCACAAGTCCGTTAAGGCCAGGTCAACAAGTCCATAAATAATAATAAAAAGAACATGACAAGACGATTTTAGTTTTTGTCATAATTGATACAACCTTTTCTCAGTCTTTTGATTCAAGTGCATTTTATTTTCTCTTGTTTTCACAGATACGAGCATGCATATTTGTACCTGCAATCTATGCTGCAATGAATGCAGAATTTGCATGAATCGCTGTAATGAAATTTTGTTTGTTTTCAGGGTAAAACCAGTTCTTCCTGACCTGACGAGAGACACATGCATACCAAAATTGTTTTTCTTTCATAAATATATTCATGAATATGACTCTTGCCTGGGTTAAGTCCTTCATTAAAGGTGTAAGGGAGATCTGACAAACTCTTTATCATTATGTTACGCCATTGGTTAGTCCCTAACGTTTTAATTTATGCACTCCTCCCATTTTTTAATTTGTTTTTATGCTAAACGAGTAAAGGATTTGATGCGATTAAAACTCGGTTACTTTCATTACCTATCTTAGCTACATGCATAACAGACAACGAGCACCTACAACCGTCACAATTATCCGTTACAATCTTTAGATACCTAGGTATACATACATAGCATTAGACGGACTGAATAAACTCACTGGACTACAAAAAGTACATTATAGCAGTCATTAACATAACTGGAAAATGGAAAGTTAACGCTTTCCAGCTTTCTAATATTCCAACAGCACCTGGTATCCTTTATTTTCCTATTTACTTACGAACTCATCTTGGATCATCGCATCGGTGGCGTAGTTGGAAACACATGTGAACGCTGGACGCTGCCTTTATGGCGTTTATACAAACTTTTTTTCTGGTGATTTTAGTATTTACATTTGGTATTACCTTTATTGCCTACAATTGGAGTTGCCAGAAAGCACCAATGTAAATGTAAATAAAAGTTGACAAGTTAAGCTGTAATGACAATGATGAAAAGACAACATACCTATATAAATAGGGTCAAGGGTATGATCTGCACAACACAGAGTAGTATATGGAATACAATTCGGTATGAAGAAAATTAATCAATAATAAGTTTCAACGACGCATTACAAGGGTTGGTTGGTAGCAGAACCGGATTTAATCATTGTTTAAAAATAAGTTGTACACTTGCGAGTTTTACGCATCAATTTGTAAACAAAATCATAAATAATTTAAAAGGAAGAAAAACTTGTCCATACTTGTTGTATATATGTACCCTATATAAGCATATATTATTTAGACTTACTTTCAATGTAATTACTTATGCTAATGCTCCATCAAAATACTATAAAAATATTCTGTTAAATGTTAGGCCAAATGCTGAATCCTTATCAGATTGCGGTCATGTTAGACACAACTGCAATCGGGTTGGTGTTACTAATAGCTTGTTCAAATGTTCCGAAAATTGAAGCAGGTATTAGTTTCCACTTACGTATTATAAATTCAATTAGATTGTTTCGTTTGCAGTTTTCGCTTTCCCCCATGCCGCGTCGGAATTTTGAAACAAGTCTTTTGCATACTAATTATAATCTTCTAGTGCATCAGGTGTCAATGTTACATTTTTAAAGAGAGACACTAACGTACATTAATTACGTGTTACTCATTTTTAATCAATCTTCTGATCAATTAGATTTTTCTTGTTATATAAATATGATGATTTGGCAACTCCTTGTTAGATTTACATACAGGCTAAACATGAAAAGCAATGAAATTTCTCCAGGTAAGCGAGCTCGTCAACAGGAGCTTAAATGAAACTTCAATAGAACTTGAATGAATGAGAATAAATTTTGTGACTCAAACTCAACATCAAATGCGTGGATTTTGTACAGGATATATTATTATCTTTATTATAATTTCAAACAAGGAGTCCGCAAAATCGCTTATATTATGATGTAAAGACAAACGAAATTAGTTTTATTGGAATATTGATGAAAACCAAGTCACATGTCAACTAGCAGCAAACAAGGAAAAATAGGATTCCTATATGTAAGATAAAAATCAATAGAAGTTAATTATAAATTAAGGTTTTACCATTTCATATTTTATGCTTGTCCTATACATAACACATACATCATACATCCTTTGAAGTATTGTGATTGTGAGTATACCTATACGCAAGAAATAATTCTTTCAGAAAGAGTTATGGTAAATGGAAGCAACAAATTTGGATTTAAATGGTCAAATAAATTACCAAGAACCTACCAATTGTCCGGATGAATTTTGCGGTGGGGACAATTCATGAAGCTTTAAAGCATTAAATTCACTACTCATCCGTCCGCCATGTTCAAATTCAACATACAATAGAGTATAGAGATATGTGTACTAAGGAGAAAGTTGTTGGTAGATAGAATTTGGTAAGGAGTTGTGTTGGCGCATTGCGTGTAAACAGTACTCAGAAAAATAAAAATAAGAACTATTTCACATAAAAAGTAGAAGAATTTTGAACATGCCAAGAAGATGATATTTTCTCTATTTCCTTTAACAACTTGGAATTCATCGGTTCTTTATAGCATCAAGATCAACATTAACTAGGTATGTCCTATGTCCATGCAACTTATGACAAGTTTATGAAACACAATTTTTCGCTTCCTATCAAGCATGTGAGTAGCAAACCAGAAAGTTTGCATTGAGTTCTGACGTCTATGTGGTGCTTTTTAGCTGACAGGACAGGCAAGGGCTACTTGAGAATTTAGAAACTCAATTATAGCTGAAAATACAATGGTATGACAGTACTAGGCAAAATGACCAGCACCAAGTAAAAAAAGTGTCAGTTTTTACGTTTATTCCCAGTCCATTTTTCTCATTATT